>JAGXJF010002406.1:0-121542 GCA_019208055.1 Stipa capillata | reverse complement strand
ACCAAACCGTCCAACCCGATCATCCCGGAACTTCCAAACGGTCCTTCCGGATGAAGGTCCGGATCTCATCTAGTAGTCCCGAACCATCCGACCAAACCTTCCAACCCGACCGTCCCGGAACTTCAAAACGGTCCGTCCGGAAAAAGGTCCAGATCTCCTCTAGTCGTCCCGAACCATCAGACCAAACCGTCCAATCTGACCGTCCCGGAACTTCCAAACAGGTCCGTCTAGAAGAAAGGTCCGGATCTCCTCTAGTTGTCCGGAACCATCCGACCAGATCGTCCAACCCGACCGTCCCGGAACATCCATATGGTTCGTCCGGAAGAAGGTCCGGATATCCTCTTGTTGTCCCGAACGTCCCACCACACCGTGCAATCCGGACCGTCCCGGATCTTCCAAACGGTCCGTCTGGAAGAAGGTTCGGATCTCCTCTAGTTGTCCCGAACCATCCGACCAAACCGTCCAACCCAGACCGTCCCGGAACTTCCAAACTGTCCGTCCGGAAGAAGGTCCGGATCTCCTCTAGTTGTCCCGAACCATCCCACCACACCGCGCAACCCGACCGTCCCGGAACTTCCAAACGGTCCGGCCGGAAGAAGGTCCGGATCTCCTGTAGTTGTCCCGAACCGTCCGACCAAAGCGTCCAACCCGACCGTCCCGGAACTTCCAAACGGTCCGTCCGGAAGACGGTCCGGATATCTTCTAGTTGTCCTAAACCATCCATCCGAAAGAAGGTCCGGACCTCCTCTAGTGGTCCCGAACCATCCGACCAGACCGTCCAACCCGACCGTCCGGGAACATCCAAACGGTCCGTCCGGAAGAAGGTCCGGACCTCCTCTAGTTGTCCCGAACCATCGCACCACACCGTGCAAACTGACCGTCCCGGAACTTCCAAACGGTCCGTCAGGAAGAAGGTCCGGATCTCCTCTAGTTGTCCCGAACCACCCGACCAAACCATCCAACCAGACCGTCCCGCAACTTCCAAACTGTATGTCCGGAAGAAGGTCCAGATCTCCTCTAGTTGTCCCGAACCGTCCGACCAATGCTTCCAACCCGACCGTCCCGGAACTTCCAAACGGTCCGTCCGAAAGACGGTCTGGATATCCTCTAGTTGTCACGAACCATCCAACCAAACCGTCCAACCCGGGCATCCCGGAACATCCAAACGGTCCGTTCGGAAGAAGGTCCTGATCTCCTCCTGTTATCCCGAACCATCCGACCAAACCGTCCAACCCGACCGTCCCAGACCTTCCAAACGGTCTGTCTGAAAGAAGGTCCGGTTCTCCTCTAGTTCTCCCGAACCATCCGACCAAACCGTCCAACCCGACCATCTCGGGCCCTCCAAACTGTTAGTCCCGAACCATCCGACCATACCGTTCAACGCGACCGTCCTGGAACTTCCAAACAGTCCGTCCGGAAGAAGGTCCGGATCTGCTCTAGTTGTCCGGTACCATCCCACCAAACCGTGCAACCCGACCGTCCCGGAACATCCAAACGGTCCGTCCGGAAGAAGGTCCGCATATCCTCTAGTTGTCCCGAACCATCCCACCACACCGTGCAACCCGACCGTCCCGGAACTTCCTAACGGTCTGTCCGGAAGAAGGTCTGGATCTCCTCAAGTTGTCCCGAACCATCCGACCAAACCGTCCAACCGGACCGTCTCAGATCCTCCAAACTGTTGGTCCCGAACCATCCGACCAAACCGTTCAACCTGACTGTCCTAGAACTTCCAAATGGTCCGTCCGGAAGTTCTAGATCTCCTCTAATTGTCCCGAGCCATCCGACCAAACCATCCAGCCCGACCGTCCCGGACACTCCAAACTGTTGGTCCCGAACCATCCGACCAAACCGTCTGACCCGACCGTCTCGGACCCTCGAAACTGTTGATCCCGACCCATCCGACCAAACCGTCCAAGCCGACCGTCCCGGACCCTCCAAACTGTTCGTCCTGGACCATCCGACCAAATCGTCCAACCCGACCGTCTCGGATGCTCCAAACTGTTGGTCCCGAACCATCCGACCAAACCCGACTGTCCCGGAACATACAAACGGTCCGTCCGGAAGAAGGTCCGGATCTCCTCTAGTTGTCTCGAAACATACGACCAAACCGTTCAACCCGATCATCCCGGAACATCCAAACGGTCCTTCCGGAAGAAGGTCCGGATCTCATCTAGTAGTCCCGAACCATCCGACCAAACCTTCCAACCCGACCGTCCCGGAACATCAAAACGGTCCGTCCGGAAAAGGTCCAGATCTCCTCTAGTCGTCCCGAACAATCAGACCAAACCGTCCAATCCGACCGTCCCGGAATTTCCAAACGGTCCGTCAAGAAGAAGGTCCGGATCTCCTCTAGTTGTCCTGAACCATCCGACCAGATCATCCAACCCGACCGTCCCGGAACATCCATATGGTCCGTCCAGAAGAAGGTACGGATATCCTCTTGTTGTCCCGGAACCATCCCACCGCACCGTGCAACCCGACCGTCCCGGATCCTCCAAACGGTCCGTCCGGAAGAAGGTCCGGATCTCCTCTAGTTGTCCCGAACCATCCGACCAAACCGTCCAACCCGACCGTACCCGGAACTTCCAAACTGTCCGTCCGGAAGAAGGTCCGGATCTCCTCAAGTTGTCCCGAACCGTCCGACCAAACCGTCCAACCCGACCGTCCCGGAACTTCCACACGGTCCGTCCGGAAGAAGTTCCGGATCACCTCTAGTTGTCCCGAACCGTCCGACCAAAGCGTCCAACCCGACCGTCCCGAAACTTTCAAACGGTCTGTCCGGAAGAAGGTTCCGGATCTCCTGTAGTTGTCCCGAACCGTCCGACCAAAGCGTCCAACCCGACCGTCCCGGAACTTCCAAACGGTCTGTCCGGAAGACGGTCCGGATATCCTCTAGTTGTCCTGAACCATCCATCCGGAAGAAGGTCCGGACCTCCTCTAATGGTCCCGAACCATCCGACCAGACCGTCCAACCCGACCGTCCCGGAACATCCAAACGGTCCGTCCGGCAGAATGTCCGGACCTCCTCTAGTTGTCCCAAACCATCCCACCACACCGTGCAACCTGACCGTCCCAGAACTTTGAAACGGTCCGTCTGGAAGAAGGTCCGGATCTCCTCTAGTTGTCCCGAACCATCCGACCAAACCGTCGAACCAGACCGTCCCGGAACTTCCAAACTGTATGTCCGGAAGAAGGTCCTGATCTCCTCTAGTTGTCCCGAACCGTCCGACCAAAGCTTTCCAACCCGACCGTCCCGGAACTTCCAAACGGTCCGTCCGGAAGACGGTCCGGATATCCTCTAGTTGTCCCGAACCATCCAACCAAACCGTCCAACCCGACCATCCCGAAACATCCAAACGGTCCGTCCGAAAGAAGGTCCTGATCTCCTCCAGTTGTCCCGAACCATCCGACCAAACCGTCCAACCCGACTGTCCCAGACCTTCCAAACGGTCCGTCTGGAAGAAGGTCCGGTTCTCCTCTAGTTCTCCCGAACCATCCGATCAAACCGTCCAACCCGAACATCTCGGGCCCTCCAAACTGTTAGTCCCGAACCATCCGACCATACCGTCCAACCTGACCGTCCTGGAACTTCCAAACAGTCCGTCCGGAAGAAGGTCCGGATCTCCTCTAGTTGTCCGAAACCATCCCACCACACCGTGCAACCCGACCGTCCCGGAACATCCAAACGGTCCGTCCGGAAGAAGGTCCGCATATCCTCTAGTTATCCCGAACCATCCCACCACACCGTGCAACCCGACCGTCCCGGAACTTCTTAACGGTTCGTCCGGAATAAGGTCTGGATCTCCTCTAGTTGTCCCGAACCATCCGACCACACCGTCCAACCCGACCGTCTCAGATCCTCCAAACTGTTGGTCCCGATGCATCCGACCAAACCGTCCAACCTGACTGTCCTAGAACTTCCAAATGGTCCGTCCGGAAGTTCTAGATCTCCTCTAATTGTCCCGAGCCATCCGACCAAACAATCCAACCCGACTGTCCTGGAACTTCCAAATGGTCCGTCCGGAAGGTCTAGATCTCCTTTAATTGTCCCAAACCATCCGACCTAACCGTCCAACCCGACCGTCTCGGACCCTCCAAACTGTTGGTCCCAAACCATCCGACCAAACCGTCCAACCCGACCCTCTGGGACCCTCCAAACTGTTTGTCCCGAATCATCAGACCAAATCATGCAACCCGACCGTCTCGGACCCTCCAAACTGTTGGTCCCGAACCACCCGATGAAACCGTCCAACCCGACCGTCTCGGACCCTCCAAACCGTGGGTCCCGAACGATCCGATCAAACTGTCAAGCTCGACAGTCCCGGAACTTCCAAACGGTCCGTCCGGAAGAAGGTCCGGCACTCCTCTAGTTCTCCCGAACCATTCGACCGAACCATCCAACCCGACCGTCCGGGACCCTCCAAACTGTTGGCCCCGAACCATCCGACCAAACCGTCCAACACGACCGTCCCGGACCCTCCAAACTGTTGGTCCCGAATCATCCGACCAAATCATGCAACCCGACCGTCTCGGACCCTCCAAGCTGTTGGTCCCGAACCATCCGACCAAACCATCCAACCCGACCGTCCCGTGCCCTCCAAACTGTTGGTCCCGAACCATCCGACCAACCCGTCCAACCCGACCACCCCGGACCCTCTGAACTGTTGGTCCCGAACCATCCGACGAAACCATCCAACCCGACCGTCTCGGACCCTCCAAACTGTTGGTCCCGAATCGTCCGACCAAACCGTCCAACCCGACCGTCCCGAAACTTCCAAACGGTCCGTCCAGAAGAAGGTACGGATCTCATCTAGTTATCCCGAGCCATCCGACCAAACCGTCGAACCCGACCGTCCAGGGACTTCCAAACGGTCCGTCCGGAACCATCTGACCAAACCCTCCAATCCGACCGTCGCGGAACCTCCAAACTGTTGGTCCCGAACCATCCGACCAAACTGTCCAACCCGACCGTCTCGGTCCCTCCAAATTGTTGGTCCCCAACCATCCGACCAAACCGTCCAACCCGACCATCCCGGGCCCTCGAAACTATTGGTCCCGAACAATCCGACCAAACCGTCCAACCCGACCGTCCCGAACCTTCCAAACGGTCTGTCCGGAAGAAAGTCCGGCTCTCCTCTAGTTCTCCCAAACCATCTGACCACACAATCCAACCGACCGTCCCGGATCCTCCAAACTGTTAGTCCCGAACCAACCGACCAAACCGACCAACCCGACCGTCTTGGACCCTCCAAACTGTTGGTCCCGAACCATTCGACCAAAACGTCCGACCCGACCGTCCCGGAACTTCCAAACGGTTCCGTCCGGAAGAAGGTCCCGATCTCCTCTAGTTGTCCAGAACCATCAACATAACCGTCCAACCCGACCGTCTAAGACCGACCAAACTGTTGGTCCCGAACCATCCGACCAAACCGTCCAACACGACCGTCCCGGACCCACCAAACTGTTGGTCCTGAACCATCAGACCAAACCGTCCAACCCGACCGTCTCGGACCCTCCAAACTGTTGGTCCCCAACCATCCCACCAAACCGTCCAACCCGACCGTCACGGACCCTCCAAACTGTTGGTCACGAACCATCCGACCAAACTGTCCAACCAGACCGTCCCGGGCCCTCCAAACTGTTGGTCCCGAACCTTCCGACCAAACCGTCCAACCCGACCATCCCGGGCCCTCCAAACTATGTTGGTCCCGAACCATCCGACCAAACCGTCCAACCCGGCTGTCCTGGAACTTTCAAAGGGTCCGTCCGGAAGGCCTAGATCTCCTCTAATTGTCCTAAACCATCCGACCAAACCGTCCAACCTGGCCATCCCGGACCTTCCAAACGTTCCGTCCGAAAGAAGGTCCGGTTCTCCTCCAGTTCTTCCGAACCATGCGACCAAACCATCCAACCCGATTGTCCTGGAACTTCCAAATGGTCCGTCCGGAAGGTCCGGATCTTCTCTAATTGTCCCAAATCATCCGACCAAACCATCCAACCCGACCGTCCCGGACCTTCCAAACGGTCCGTCCGGAAGAAGGTTCGGTACTCCTCTAGTTCTCCCGAACCATCCGACCAAACCATCCAACCCGACCGTCCCGGACACTTCAAACTGTTAGTCCCGAACCATCCGACCAAACCGTCCAACCCGACCGTCTTGGACCCTCCAAACTGTTGGTCCTGAACCATCCGACCATACCATCCAACCAGAGCGTCTTGGACCCTCCAAACTGTTGGTCCCGAACCATACGACCAAACCATCCAAACCGACCGTCCCAGAACTTCCAAATGGTCCGTCCTGAAGAAGGTCCGGATCTCCTTTAGTTGTCTCGAACCGTTTGACCAAAGCGTCCAACCCGACCGTCCCGGAACTTCCAAACGGTCCGTCCGGAAGAAGGAACGGATATCCTCTAGTTGTCCCGAACAATCCAACCACACCGTGCAACCCGACCGTCCCGGAACTTCCAAACGGTCCGTCCGGAAAAGGTCAAGATCTCCTCTAGTTGTCCCAAACCATCCGACCAAACCGTCCAACCCGACCGTCCCGGAACTTCCAAACGGTCCGTCCGGAAGAAGGTCTGAATCTCCTCTAGTTGTCCCGAACCATCCGACCACACCGTCCAACCCGACCGTCCCGGAAATTCCAAACGGTCCGTCCGGAAGAAGGCCCGGATCTCCTCTAGTTGTCCTGAACCATCCGACCAAACCGTCCAACCAAACCTTCCCGGTACTTCCAAACGGTCCGTCCGGAAGAAGGTCCGGATCTCCGCTAGTTGTCCCGAACCGTCCGACCAAAGCGTCCAACCCGACCGTCCCGGAACTTCCAAACAGTCCGTCCGGAAGAAGGTCCGGATATGCTCTAGTAGTCCCGAACTATCCCACCACACCATCGAACCCGACCGTCTCGGAACTTCCAAACGGTCCGTCTGGAAGAAGGTCCGGATCTCCTCTAGTTGTCCCGAACCATCCGACCAAACCATCCAACCCGACCGTCCCGGAACTTCCAAATGGTCCGTCCGGAAGAAGGTCCGGATCTCCTCTAGTTGTCCCGAACCATCCGACCAAACCGTCTAACCCGACCGTCTCAGACCCTCCAAACGGTTGGTCCCGAACCATCCGACCAAATCGTCCAACCCGACTCTCCTAGAACTTCCAAATGGTCTGTCCGGAAGTTCTAGATCTCCTCTAGTTGTCCCGAAACATCCGACCAAACCGTCCAACCCGACCGCCCCGGACCGTCCAAACGGTCCGTCCGGAAGTAGTTGCGGTTCTCCTCTACTTCTCCCGAACCATCCGACCAAACCATCCAACCCGCCCGTCCTGGACCCTCCAAACTGTTGGTCCCGAACCATCCGACCAAACCGTCCAACCCTACCGTCCCGGGCCCTCCAAACTATTGGTACCAAACCATCCCACCACACCGTCCAACCTGACCGTCTCGGAACTTCCAAATGGTCCGTCCAGAAGAAGGTCCGGATCTCCTGTAGTTGTCCCGAACCATCCGACCAAACCATTCAACCCGACCGTCCCAGAACTTCCAAACGGTCCGTCCAGAAGAAGGTCCGGATCTCCTGTAGTTGTCCCGAACCATCCGACCGAACCATCCAACCCGACCGTCCCGGAACTTACAAACGGTCCGTCTGGAAGAAGGTCTGGATCTCCTCTTGTTGTCCCGAACCATCCGAACAAACCGTCCAGCCCGATTGTCCCGGAACGTCCAAACCGCCCGTCCGGAAGAAGGTCCGGATCTCCTCTAGTTGTCCCGAACCATCCCACCACACCGTCCAACCCGACCGTCACTGATGAGGACATCCCTAGTTCACCTCGTTTGTCATCTTCTCCACATGATAAATCTCAGCCATCAAATGAAGCTTCTAGAAAGAAGACCTATTTGGGTCCCATGACAAGGAGCCGTGCCAAACAAATACAACAAGAGGTGAATGCGCTCCTAGCTGATCATAATTCATATATCCATGAGAACTTTGTACTGCCTAAATCTCGTGTGCTAATTTTACTCAGGTACAATGTTGAAGACAACCAACAACTTTCAGCTCATGAAGAAACAAGTTTTGCAACCCATACAACAAGTTTGAAGAAAACAAGTCTCATCCCTGATGTAAATCTTGTTTTGGTGACAAGGCCAACTAGTTACACCTCAAGGAAGAATAGCAAGCCATTTCAACAATCTATTGTTGCATGCACAGTTCCAGAATTCGTCCCAGAACTTGCTGCATCATGCCACACGAATATATGAGTATCCAGCATGTGTGGGAGTACAAAATGGACAGCATATGAAGTCTACTTTCAGGAAAATCAAACGGTGCAACATTTGGAGTCCTAAGTCAAAGGATATGTGAGTTCCAATGCAAGCTGTCCAGAGCATTAATTGCTGCGCGAGGCTCCATGTGTTTGCTCCCTTCCCAGCTGGTTAGCACGAATTTGAGCCCCTCTTTTGGACTTGTTTTCACACCTAAACTAGGAGGGCTGTTCCTAGTATAAATACCCCTTCCCCCACTTCAGCCACAACTCTTTGGCAATTTGATTTCAGCATAGGTTAGCTAAGTGCAACCAGAATCTTGTTTGAGAGTTCACTTGCTCCTTAGCTCTTGTAATCTTGCCTTGTGAGAGGGTAAACTCACTTTGTGATCTTACAACAGTAGCCGTTGAGGCGGCGACCAGTTCGTGCTTCCAACTTCGTGCGTGGTTGCGTGGATTGGAAACTTAGAGTGTGGTTGGGCGAATACTTGTTGCTGGTTGTTGCATATGCAATAGTTGGCTTCGGTCTCGTCAAGTTGCACTAGTTATCCTTTACCCGAAAACGTTGTTGGTTGGGATCGAGGGTTTCCTTCGTACCCTTCAGGTGGCGTTCATCCATTCCTCAAGCAGATCCTCCGTGAAGATTGGGCAACCCCGTATCATCTTGGTATCAAAGCTTCGGTTGACACGGTAGGATCTTGTATCCCTAGTTTAGTTCATGTTTTTGTTTGTCCTAAAGTCCAGAAAAAGCCCCACAAAAAAAAGTTACCTTTACCTAGCCTTTTGGAGCCTTTAATCTGTTGTTTAGTGAGTTTTATCAAGTTCTTGTCCACTAGATCTTTGTTTTTAGTTGCTGAGTTTTCCCTCATCCATTCTTGTGTGTTTGTGTTCATTTTCGTGCACAGATTTCAGATCTGCATCCCCCACCAAATCGTGTGTATCTTTGTCGTCCGGAGTCCGTTTTGGGTGTTTTTATGCATTTTGGAAAGCTCACTTCGTGGCACATCCATCCATCCTAGTTAGATCTGATTACCACCGTGCATTCCACCCTCCAAAATCAGATCAGTTCGTGTGTCTTTGCTGCCAAAGTTTCAGCTGCATGTTCTTGTTGTTTGAGCTCATCCTTTGTAAATTTTCGTGAGTCCCCCAAAGTGTGTGTCCAGATCAAAGCCCCTTGTTGAAAGGTTGTCAAAAAGAGGTAAAAAAGGAGAAAAAAAATCTGCCCAAAGAAAGAAAGTGTGTGCAAGAAGCAAAAGAGAGAAATTTGGGACTGTTCTTCACTTATATCTTGAGAAATCCCTGTTTGTGTTGTGAGCTGAAACGTGTCAAGTGTGCAAAGTCTTCAATCCTTGCTTTCTAGCAAATCTGATTCTTTGGTGTGAGTTGCATGTTCTACACTTATATCTCATTCAGCAACTAAGGCATTAGAATCTTGTGTGGATGATTACTTGGTTAAATGATATCTAGATTGCAGATTAGTATATCTTTTGCTACATATAAACCCCACCCAAGCTCCACAAAACAGCCCCGCATGTGCAACCCTTGACTTGTATTCGCTTGATTATCACTCTTTGTATACCAACCACCGGCACCACGGTTGAGCACGATTCTGCTCTCACTTGGAAGTTACATGAGCTTTGGTTGGTAAGTGAAGGCGAGCTTGAGTTGTTACACAAATATATGCTTCTAGTACTGTAGAGCTTTTGCACAACTAATCATGGCAGGTGATGAAGACGAGTATGATGTTGAAGGAGATGGGCATATCAATCAGCCCGTCACACGGATTCACTTCAATGCATTACGTGATCATCTACGCCGAGAGTTCAGAAACAGCCTTGGTCCAATTGAAGAGAAGCAAGACAAGTTGTCACAAGATTTGCAACAACTAATGGGTAATGTTAACGAGCAGCTCACTCAGAACATGGCAGCCATGAGGGCCGATCTTGTTGCTGATATTGTGCGAGAACTTCGTCAAGGCCGTGACGATGCAAGTGTCCATGGAGAAGAACACAATGCAACCGATGGGGAAGCTGCTGCCTCCAGTGCACAAGCTAGAAGAAACCGTGCTCCTGCTCCCCATGCCATGAGACCTCCCGGTCCGGGACGTGGGAATGCTCATGCTAATGGTCATGGTCGTCATGAAGCTGCTGCTGGTCGTAGTCTTGGAGGAGGCCATCGGAGAGCAAATCTGCACCATGAAGATAGTGAAGATGAGTTTGATGAAGATGAAGATGGCATGCATCGGAATGATAGATTTCATCGTCGATGAAACTATGGTCGTGCACATCATGAGGAAGAGAGGTTTGGAAAACTGAAATTTACCATGCCCAAGTTTGATGGTGGATCTGATCCGGAAAGTTATCTTACATGGGAATTGAAGGTTGACAAGATTTTTCGCATGCACAACTACTCTGAAGAGAAGAAATTAGCAATGGCCTCACTTGAGTTTGAAGACTATGCTCTAATATGGTGGGAACAAGTTCAGATTCAGCGAGAAGAAGAAGGAGAACCTGCTGTTGCTACATGGGCCGAAATGAAGAGAGAGATGAGAGCAAGATTTGTTCCAAGGCATTATAGGCGTGATATCTTTGATAAGCTCCAGAATTTGAGACAAGGAAAATTATCCGTTGAGGAGTATCATAAGGAGATGGAGAAGGCAATGATAAGAGCCAACATACATGAAGATGAGGAGCAGTCCATGTCAAGGTTTCTCTATGGGCTGAATCCTAATGTCAAACGAGTTGTTGATTTGCAGCCATATCGTAATGTGGTAGAGCTTATACATCTCGCTTCTAAGGCTGAACGTCAATTGCAAGAAGACTCGAAGCAAAATAGAAATACATCATTCACAGCGCGAGCTACATCAAGTGGAACTAAGTTTGTGCCCCAATTTAATGTTGGTCAGGTATCATGACTAATTCTGGTGGTGTAAATCAGCCCCATGCACGTGCAACCACAAGCAGAAATGAGGCATCAAATGCAAAAGAGTAGAGCAAATTTGCAGCCCCTAGTTCATCCTCCGTTGGCTCCACAGGAAAAACTAGTGATATACAATGCTTTACATGTAAGGGACGTGGTCACATGAAGAAAGATTGTCCCAACAAGCATACTATGCTGATCATAGAGAATGGAGAATGAGTCTTGTAGTGAAATTGAAGAAGAAATTGAAGATGGTGATGGTTCAAATGGTGATGAGCATACCTATTGTGATTATGAGCAAGGTGCCTCTCTTGTTGTCACTAAAGTTTTGAGTGTGCAGATCAAAGAAGCCGAGAATGGACAACGGCACAATTTGTTCCAAACAAGAGCCAAAGTGCAAGACAAGGTATGCAAAGTTATTATTGATGGTGGAAGTTGTCACAATCTTGCTAGTAGAGAAATGTGTGATAAGCTTGGGCTGAAGCTGCTACAACACCCCCACCCGTATCATATCCAATGGTTGAGTGAATGTGGAGAGCTTAAGGTCACACACATGGTACAGGTGCAATTCAAGATTGGAGATTATAATGACACCGTTGAGTGTGATGTTGTGCCTATGAAGGTGTGTCACTTACTGTTGGGCAGACCGTGGCAATATGATCTTTCAGCTCAACATTGTGGTAGAACCAATCAATACACTATCAAGTGGAAAGGAAAAGATTTGGTGCTAAGGCCTATGACACCGCAACAAATCATGGCTGAGCACATGCAAAAAGTTTCTGAAGTAAAATTAGTAAGTAAGAAAGAGGGAGAGAAAAAGAGTGAGAGAGAGATCCACAAATCAGTGAGTGAGCGCCACAAGCCAAATATGAGAGATAAAAATAAAAGAGAGGGAGAGAACTTCGTCATGTTAGCCACCAAATCAGATCTGAGAGATGTGAGGCTCAACCCAAATCAAGTGGTCGTTGTACTTGTGTACAAAGATGCTTTGCTTTCAGCTAACGACTTAACTTGTCTCCCTAGTGCTGTTTGTGATGTCTTGCAGGATTACGAGGATGTTTTTCCGGAGGAAGTACCCGCTGGTCTACCTCCCTTGCGCGGCATAGAACATCAGATTGATCTCATTCCAAGAGCATCACTTCCAAATCGACCTCCCTACCGCACCAATCCTGAAGAAACAAATGAGATACAAAGACAGGTACAAGAGCTTTTAGAGAAAGGTTATGTGCGTGAAAGCTTAAGTCCTTGTGCTGTACCTGTGATTTTGGTGCCTAAGAAAGATGCAACATGGCGAATGTGTATGGATTGTAGGCCTATCAATATTATAACAATTAGGTATCGTCATCCTATTCCTAGGTTAGATGATATGCTTGATGAATTGAGTGGCTCTACTGTTTTCTCTAAAATTGATTTGAGAAGTGGATACCATCAGATTAGGATGAAAGAAGGAGATGAATGGAAAACTGCTTTCAAAACAAAATTTGGGTTGTATGAGTGGTTAGTCATGCCTTTTGGGTTAACTAATGCACCCAGTACATTCATGAGATTGATGAACCATGTTTTGAGAGCTTACATTGGCAAATTTGTTGTTGTGTACTTTGATGACATCCTAATCTATAGCAGATCCAATGAGGAACATATTGAACATATAAAACAAGTGCTGAATGTGCTAAGGACAGAAAAACTATATGCTAACATTGAGAAGTGCTCCTTTTGCACAAACAAGGTTGTTTTTCTTGGCTATGTTGTTTCAGGACAGGGAATTGAAGTGGATGAATCTAAGGTGGAAGCAATCAAGAATTGGCCAACTCCAGTGAATGTAAGCCAAGTGAGAAGTTTTCATGGCCTAGCTGGTTTCTACAGGAGGTTTGTGAAAGATTTTAGTACAATTGCTGCACCTTTGAATGAATTGACAAAGAAAGGAATTGCTTTTAAATGGGGTGCACCACAAGAAGAAGCATTTCTTGAGCTTAAGAAACAATTAACTGAAGCACCTTTGCTGGTTTTACCTGATTTCACTAAAACTTTTGAGATAGAATGTGATGCTAGTGGAATAGGTATTGGAGGTGTCCTAATGCAAGAACGAAAACCAATAGCATAGTTTGGTGAGAAACTAAGCGGTGCACAACTGAATTATTCTGTTTATGATAAAGAGTTATATGCTTTGGTTAGAGTGCTTGAAACATGGCAACACTACTTATGGCCTAAGGAATTTATTGTACATTCTGATCATGAGGCTTTGAATCATTTGAAAGGCCAAGCCAAACTGAATCGTAGGCATGCTAAATGGGTAGAATTCATTGAAACTTTCCCATATGTTGTGAAGTACAAGAAAGGAAAGGAAAACATGGTTGCTGATGCTTTGTCCCGTAGGCATGTTCTTTTGACACAATTAGAAGTGAAGGTACCGGGACTTGAGAGCTTAAAAGAATTGTACTGCACTGATCATATATTTTCAGAACCATATGCAAAATGTAAAGATGGGAAAGGTTGGGATAAATACCATGTGCATGATGGGTTCCTTTTCGGGGCTAACAAATTGTGTGTTCCAGATTGCTTGGTTAGGCCCTTGTTGTTGCAGGAATCACATGCAGGAGGATTAATGGGACATTTTGGCCGTGAGAAGACTTATGAGCTGCTGGCTGATCATTTTTATTGACCAAAGATGAGGAAGGACGTTGAGAGATTTGTTCAGCGATGCATCACATGCCACAAAGCTAAGTCAAAACTGAACCCCCATGGTTTATATACTCCCCTACCTGTTCCAAATGCTCCTTGGGAAGATATTAGCATGGATTTTGTTTTAGAACTGCCTAGGACTAAGAGGGGGAGGGATTCAGTTTTTGTTGTGGTTGATAGGTTCTCAAAAATGGCACATTTCATTCCGTGCCACAAGAACGACGATGCTTCACATGTTGCTGATTTGTTTTTCAGGGAAGTTGTCCGCTTACATGGAATGCCAAGGACTATTGTTTCAGATCGTGACGTGAAGTTCATGAGCTACTTCTGGAAAACATTGTGGGCAAAGTTGGGAACCAAGCTGCTATTTTCAACTACATGTTGTAATACCCAATTGTAACAGAGTAGGTATTTGACTTGCATGCATGCATACGCAAGGCATTAGGGTAACCTCAACGGCTTTAGTTGTATATACCTTGTCGTAGCAGAGCCCTAGCCATCCTAGCATCCTCATGACATGCACATTCCACATAAGTATCATGCATACATGCTGGACCTTATGGATTCTTTTACCGTTTCTTTTCCGGTGTTCGTGATTAATCACAACAGAGTCCCGAAGAGGGTGACCACCAGGCTTACAGCTCCCCGCAAGACCAGGAACAAACCCGAACAAGGCAAGCAGAGCTTGTTGCATCTTTACCTTCCGTACTCTTGTGTATGCCCTTGTTATATGTGCTATGTGTATGAATGTTTATCTGTGAATCGTCGCAAAGTTGCGTACACTAGCATGTGTAGGATGTGTCTTACGTCGAGAACATCTGATGACTCTTCAACTAAATGGTTAAGTGAGTTGTGAGAGCCGAGGGCGTGCACAATGGGTACGGTTGGTGTTCATCGTAGTTTGATGGCGACCCAGGGGTAAGTAGAGATTTGTCGTCACACCAACCCTATCTTCAGCGTGTCACCATCCCTTATCATACGTGAACGCTAGCGAGAACCAACACTGAGGATAGTTGGGGTAAGCCTCCATGCACTTTGGAGGCTCGCTACCTCCAAACTGTTATGCACTCACTATGCCTGCAGGGGTTGAGTTGTCGGTAGTGGTTCGAGAGATTAAAATGAACATTGAGGATTGGATCAATTTGGATTGGATTTAGGGGCTGCCCTAATTGAATTGGATGATGTTTAATGGATTGATTTGGATTGGACTCATGGGCTGCCCCAATGGATTTGGATTTGATGATTTGATCTCGTGGTAAATTGGTTGTGATATGTTTGTATCCTGAGTTAATCTGTTACTTAGTCTGTCTTACTTCATCTTATTAATGTTATGTTCTTAACTTGTATATTGTTACTCTGAGAAGCATTCATGTTTAATTGTTGTTGTACTAGTATGAGTAGGACATTTAATCAAGCACGAATAAGTCTTGCGAGTACGTTCGTACTCACCTAGGTTATTCCTAGAGCTTGCAGGTGAGCCGGTGGTCGAAGATTATTTCGATGATGCCTGAACTTGTGTTTCCTCGGTAGTGTTCGACTCATGGGATGGGTTGTAGCTTTTGTTCAGCGGTCACTGTGCCGCTGTGGGACTCATTTACTGTTCTTCCGCTGTCGTTTAATTACTCCGTACTCGGATATGATTTTCGGATATGACCGACTGATGTAATATGTTGTCCCATCGTGGACTGTTATTAGTAATATCGTATTGTAGAGCTTTGTGATGATATCCGAGTTGTTAGATCAGGCTGCCCCTGCACAATGTGTGAATGATATGAAGTGTACGGGTATGCCGTGAAGAGTCGAAGCCGTACCTTGTTCTACTAAGTCGAGCAGGCGTTGGTTGAGTGACCCGCTGGCTGAGATGCTGTGCCGGCCAGGCAGGGTGTGGGCGTGTTCTACCGGGCTTTCGAGCGACCCACTAGCCTCCGAGCTAGGTTAGGGTGTGGGTAGAACTGCCGGGCTCCTCCGACCTTGTTTGTCGTGGTAGGATTCGGGAACGACTCTGAACCTTCACCGGGTCATGGAATCGTATGTGGTTCTGGGAAGATTGGTCGCTTCCGGCCGGCTCGCACGTGGCGGGTGTCGGATCGTTCCGCTTTGGTGCGTACGGCGCAGGTACCGTGCCACCGGGCTGACGAGTCCTTCGGTCCTTGGCGACTTCGCGTTCCCTTAATCATATGCAATTCCGGGTCCGTGACAGCTTGGTATCAGAGCCGAGCTGACCGTAGGAAGCCAATTGCAGGTGGTCGTTAGATAGGACTCGCCAATGTCGAGAAAACTATTTGCAAATTAAACCCTATGTTTAAATTTAATAAGTAGATTGCTTTTTATTCCTTAACCTCATCACTCTTAGTTCTGAATGTTCTCCCCTATTGCATTTGTTTTTCCTTGTGTGGCTAACCATATCCTCTCTAACCCTAAACTTGTATAGGATGGTGTACAATATTGTGACCGACCCACATCAGCTAGGAGGTTGGGCTACCCTATTGTGGAGGATGTTGGAGTACCTTGGAGTGCCCCAGGAAGACCTCCCTGCTTTCCACGCCAAGACTTACAAGGTTCACGGGAAGACTCATTTTTGGATGGGATGGGTCACAGTGAGAGTCTCGGATTTGGATCAGACCTTTACAGCACCCAGACCAAGTGATGCGGATGCCCGACTGGAAGCCTCAAGGAAAGCAGTTCTTCACCTACGGCATCACTTCGATGAGATCTTCCTATTCTCCCCCTTCCGCCTCATTCCCCAGGTTACTGATGGAGGCGCCAGCATTTCGGTACCAGCACCAAGTGACGACGAAGAAGAAGATGAGACTGAGATGGAGACGGCCAATCACATTGTCTCTGCGGAAGTAATGCACGATAGGTTGTATCGGGACTATGGAAATGCTACTCAAGAGGTGGAACGACTTACAAGAGTTAACCACAAGCTTCGCTCTGAATTGCGTCGAAGGTATCATGTAGCAAATGAAGATGAGTCTTGCGGCGAGAGCCCTTTTGTTCCAGTACAAGAGCCGACCCCAACTCCACCCGGTAAGGCCAATCAACCTCAGAGTTCTGGAGTCAAGCCACGCAAAAGGATGACGGCCCGACAATACCTTCGGCTCTTCACCCCAAAACCCTCAGAAGGAGATACCTCGACACCAGCCGCTTCGGTTCCCACTAATGAAGCCGCTGCAGAAGAAGAAGAGGAAGAGGACCCTGAGGAGCGTGTGTGGTACACCACCAGCAACCCACCAACCGACGAAGAGTAGGATGAGTGATTGAAGGATAGGATTCGAAGTACCCAGCCATAAGAGTTAGTCGTCGTAGCGCCGATTGGATTCTAGTGGCAAGTTGTTGATCTCTTTTTATGGTGTAAGCTGAACCAGGTTCTAGGTTTAACTTATCTTTTGGAGGCATGTAATTGGATATTAGGAGCTGCAATTTTGGCGCAATTGTAATGTTTATTTCACCATAAGGGTGATCTAAACCGCAGCCCATCTATGAACTATGTTGAATGTGTAATGCAATTGAGGATTGTGGTCGACCGCTCTTGCCATGTTGTGTGCCATGTTTATGACATACCTCGCTGTACCATAGTGCAAATGTTTTGCCTTCCTGACTTCTCGAGTTGCCGTCTAACTTCGTGCCCTTTGGTTGCAACAGAATGGCGTCAGGAACACGCGGAGCTGCCCGTGGACGTCGGGAACGAGATGAGGAAGAAGTGCCACCCCCTCCACAGCAGCCCAATATTGCAGATCTGCTAGTGACCCAGAACAGGATCCTAGAGCAGCTTGCTCGCAATCAGGGCGCCGCAGGCGGACAAGCTAGAAGCGGCCTGTCCGAGTTCCAGCGGACACAACCACCCACCTTCGATCGATCCGACGACCCCTTGGAGGCGGATAGCTGGATCCGCACGATAGAAAGGAAACTTCAGCTGGCACAGTGTGCCGAGGGAGATAAAGTTAACTTCGCCTCCCACTATCTGGAAGGCGCTGCAGCAGAATGGTGGGAGAACTTCTTGGCCATACAAGCTCCCGGCCATGTGGTCACGTGGGCCGAGTTTCAAACCGGCTTTCGTGCTTTCCATATCCCCAAGGGCGTCATGGCCCTAAAGAAGGAAGAGTTCCGCGATCTCCGACAGGGAAGGAAGTCAGTGTTAGAGTTTCTCCACGACTTCAACCACCTAGCCCGATATGCGCCGCGAGAGGTCTCCACCGACGAGGACAGGGTGGAGAAATTCAAGGGCAAGCTCAGCGATGAAATGCAGGCCAAGCTAGCTATCGCCGATGTGCAGGATTTCCAGCATTTGGTGGACAAGGCTATCCAGATTGAAGCAAAGGAATCCGTCCTCCAGCAGAACCGCAAGCGGGAGAGAGAGGCGCAGAAGTCTGTCGCTAGTAGCTCTCAAAAGCCGCGGGTATGGCAGCAGCAGCCACCCCGTCCTGCAGCACAGTATCCACCCAGGTCTCAGGGATATGCGCCGCGCCCTCAGCAACCAGCTTCTCAGCCTCGCCCTCAGGGAGGACAGCAGCGACCTATGCCTGACTTAAGCAAGGTTCGATGCTACAACTGCGGAAACCTGGGACATTTTGCCAACCACTGCAGTCTTCCACGCACAGGAAACACCTATGCCCCCAACCTGCAGCAAGGGCAGCCAAGAGGAGGTCCGCAAGCCAAAGGATCAGCTCCAACCAAGTCCCAAGCCCCCGGCCGTGGCCGAGTCAACCACGTCACGGCGGAGGAAGCACAGGACGCACCAGAGGTGGTGCTGGGTACGCTCTCGGTGAACTCAACTCCTGCTACAGTTCTTTTTGATTCCGGAGCATCCCATTCATTCATATCAAGCAAGTTTGCACATGACAATCATATTCCTTCATCAGCACTGCATTCCCCTCTTATTATTGCAACTCCCGGCTCGGAGTTAAGGACCGAGCTGATTTGTGAGGGTGTTAAGGTAGAGATTGGCGGGGAAATGTTTCTGGCCAACATGGTAGTTTTGGGATCAGCAGGATTAGACGCTATATTGGGCATGAACTGGTTGGTCCAGCACAAAGCCAAGATAGACTGCGCCAGAAGATCAGTGTCTCTTACCTCTGAGTCCGGTAAGGAAGTGATATTCGTGTCCTCGTCCCCGTCAGGATGTCTCTTTGCTTTGAGTGGTACCCAAGATCAGGGAGTTGAGATGGTCCCCGTAGTATGTGAGTATCCAGATGTCTTCCCGGAAGAATTGCCGGGTATGCCACCCTGATCGGGCAGTAGAGTTTGTTATTGACCTTCCACCTGGAACCGCTCCCTGTTTCGAACGCCCTTATCGGATACCCCCGAATGAACTGATAGAGATGAAGAAGCAACTCCAGGAACTTGAGGAAAAGGGTTTCATCCGACCCAGCTCATCGCCGTGGGGTTGCCCTGCAATGTTTGTGAAGAAGAAAGATTCAAGCCTCAGGATGGTGGTCGACTACCGACCGTTGAATGAACTCACCGTAAAGAACAAGTACCCGCTTCCCTCGAATCGATGACCTCTTTGATCAGCTAACCGGAGCCTGTGTCTTCTCCAAAATAGATCTCCGGTTAGGTTACCATCAGATAAAGATTAGATCTGAAGACATCCCGAAGACAGCTTTTACCACCCGGTATGGATCATATGAGTACACCGTCATGTCTTTCGGTCTAACCAACGCCCCTTCCACCTTCATGCAACTCATGAATTCCGTGTTCATGGAGTATCTGGATCAGTTTGTTGTCGTCTTCATCGACGACATCCTCATCTACTCCAAGTCTGAGTCTGAACATGAAGACCACTTGAGAATGGTACTGGATAAGCTCCGAGAGCATCGCCTCTATGCAAAATTCTCGAAGTGTGAATTTTGGAAACATCAAGTGGAGTTCTTAGGCCATGTACTATCAGCTACAGGTGTTGCAGTAGACCCAAGCAAGGTGCAAGCCGTCCAAGAATGGAAGCAGCCTAAGTCAGTTACCCAGATTCGTAGCTTTCTAGGTTTGGCAGGCTACTACCGCCGCTTCATTGAAGGATTCTCTTCCATAGCCAAGCCAATGACAGAGCTGCTGAAGAAAGAGGCCAAGTTTATATGGTCCGACAAGTGTGAAAAGAGTTTCCAAGAGCTTAAAGAAAGGTTGACTTCAGCCCCAGTGCTTACCCTCCCAGATGTTCATAAAGACTTTGAAGTGTACTGCGATGCCTCGCTGAATGGATTGGGCTGTGTCCTCATGCAAGAAGGACGCGTGGTAGCTTATGCTTCACGTCAGTTACGTCCTCATGAGGCCAATTACCCCACCCACGACTTGGAACTAGCAGCTGTGGTTCACGCTCTCAAGATATGGCGCCATTACCTTATCGGTAACCGCTGTGAAATTTACTCGGATCATAAGAGCCTGAAGTATCTGTTCACCCAACCGGACCTGAATCTCCGTCAAAGAAGGTGGCTTGAGCTCATCAAGGATTATGACCTCGGTTTAAATTATACCCCTGGCAAGGCTAACGTCGTGGCTGATGCCCTCAGTCGGAAAGCTTACTGCAACAACCTCGTGATTATGGAACAACAACCACTGCTTCATGAGGAGTTCCAACGGCTCAATCTGGAGATGGTTGAGCCCGGTATCCCTCGCCACTCTTGAAGTAAAACCATCCTTAGAAGACCAAGTCAAGACTGCCCAAGCTCAGAACGCCGGTATGCAGAAGATTCGAGAGAAAGTGAAGACTGGAACAGCGACCTGCTTCACCGAAGACAAGGATGGAGTACTGTGGTTTGGAAAGCGACTCGTGGTGCCCAAGGATCGGGAGTTGAAGAACCTCATTCTCCATGAAGCCCATAACTCACCGTTAGCTATTCACCCTGGCAGCACCAAGATGTACCAAGACCTTCGTCACAGATTTTGGTGGACCCGAATGAAGCGAGAGATCGCTCAGTATGTTGCCGAGTGTGACGTGTGTCGCCGGGTGAAAGCTGAACATCAGAGACCAGCAGGCCTACTTCAACCCACTCCCTATTCCCGAGTGGAAATGGGAAGAGATCGGAATGGATTTCGTGGTAGGCTTACCGAAATCCCCGAAGGGCAACGACGCAATATGGGTGATTGTGGATCGCCTCTCCAAGGTCGCGCACTTCATTCCGGTGAAGAGCACCCATAAGGTGAGCCAACTAGCAAGGTTGTACATTTCCCGCATCGTGTGCCTCCATGGGGTTCCCAAGAGAATCGTTTCGGATAGAGGCACCCAGTTCACCAGCCGATTCTGGAAATGCCTACATGAAGCCATGGGAACTTCTCTGTCCTTCAGCACCGCTTTTCACCCTCAAACCAGTGGTCAGGTTGAACGGACAAATCAAATCCTGGAGGACATGTTGAGATCATGTGCGCTAACACTAGGGTTCCAACTGGGAAGACTGCTTGCCCTATGCCGAGTTTGCCTACAACAACAGTTATCAAGCGAGCCTCGGTATGGCATCCCTTTGAAGTGCTCTATGGAAGAAAGTGTAGGACTCCCTTAAACTGGTCCGAGACCGGCGAGAGGCAGTTCTTTGGACCTAATCCGATTGAAGAAGCCGAAGACCTAGTTCAACTCATCCGAGAACGTCTTCGTGAAGCTCAGTCCAGGCAGAAAAGTTATGCCGATCCTCAGCGCCGAGAAGTTACCTTTCAGATTGGAGATAGTGTGTATCTCAAGGTCACTCCATTCAGAGGTGTCCGCCGCTTTGCAATGAAAGGAAAGCTAGCTCCTCGTTACATCGGCCCTTATCGAATCCTAGCCAGACGAGGAACCGTGGCGTACCAGTTGGAATTACCTCCAGAGCTATCTCGGATGCACGATGTCTTCCATGTGTCCCAGCTCAAAGCTTGCCATCGAATTCCCGAGACGAAGATCAACCCTGAAATCGACGTGCTACATGAAGACCTCTCTTATCGAGAACATCCGGTGTGTATTCTCGATGAGATGGAACGCAAGACTCGAAACCGCACCATCAAATTCTTCAAGGTACAATGGAGCAACCACACTGAAGATGAAGCCACCTGGGAGCGCGAAGAATGGCTCCAGACCGAGTTTCCAACCCTGTTTGTCGATCGTTAGAGATCTCGGGTCGAGATCTTTTTAAGGGGGGTAGGTTTTGTAATACCCAATTGTAACAAAGTAGGTATTTGACTTGCATGCATGCATACGCAAGGCATTAGGGTAACCTCAACGGCTTTAGTTGTATATACCTTGTCGTAGCAGAGCCCTAGCCATCCTAGCATCCTCATGACATGCACATTCCACATAAGTATCATGCATACATGCTGGACCTTATGGATTCTTTTACCGTTTCTTTTCCGGTGTTCGTGATTAATCACAACAGAGTCCGAAGAGGGTGACCACCAGGCTTACAGCTCCCCGCAAGACCAGGATCAAACCGAACAAGGCAAGCAGAGCTTGTTGCATCTTTACCTTCCGTACTCTTGTGTATGCCCTTGTTATATGTGCTATGTGTATGAATGTTTATCTGTGAATCGTCGCAAAGCTGCGTACACTAGCATGTGTAGGATGTGTCTTACGTCGAGAACATCTGATGGCTCTTCAACTAAATGGTTAAGTGAGTTGTGAGAGCCGAGGGCGTGCACAATGGGTACGGTTGGTGTTTATCGTAGTTTGATGGCGACCCAGGGGTAAGTAGAGATTTGTCGTCACACCAACCCTATCTTCAGCGTGTCACCATCCCTTATCACACGTGAACGCTAGCGAGAACCAACACTGAGGATAGTTGGGGTAAGCCTCCATGCACTTTGGAGGCTCGCTACCTCCAAACTGTTATGCACTCACTATGCCTGCAGGGGTTGAGTTGCCGGTAGTGGTTCGAGAGATTAAAATGAACATGTGTGGATTGGATCAATTCGGATTTGACTTAGGGGCTGCCCTAATTGGATTGGATGATGTTTAATAGTTGGATTTGGATTGGACTCATTGGTTGTCCCAATGGATTTGGATTTGATGATTGGATCTCGTGGTAAATTGGTTGTGATGTGTATTCTCGATGAGATGGAACGCAAGACTCGAAACCGCACCATCAAATTCTTCAAGGTACAATGGAGCAACCACACTGAAGATGAAGCCACCTGGGAGCGCGAAGAATGGCTCCAGACCGAGTTTCCAACCCTGTTTGTCGACCGTTAGAGATCTCGGGTCGAGATCTTTTTAAGGGGGGTAGGTTTTGTAATATCCAATTGTAACAGAGTAGGTATTTGACTTGCATGCATGCATACGCAAGGCATTAGGGTAACCTCAACGGCTTTAGTTGTATATACCTTGTCGTAGCAGAGCCCTAGCCATCCTAGCATCCTCATGACATGCACATTCCACATAAGTATCATGCATACATGCTGGACCTTATGGATTCTTTTACCGTTTCTTTTCCGGTGTTCGTGATTAATCACAACAGAGTCCGAAGAGGGTGACCACCAGGCTTACAGCTCCCCGCAAGACCAGGATCAAACCGAACAAGGCAAGCAGAGCTTGTTGCATCTTTACCTTCCGTACTCTTGTGTATGCCCTTGTTATATGTGCTATGTGTATGAATGTTTATCTGTGAATCGTCGCAAAGCTGCGTACACTAGCATGTGTAGGATGTGTCTTACGTCGAGAACATCTGATGGCTCTTCAACTAAATGGTTAAGTGAGTTGTGAGAGCCGAGGGCGTGCACAATGGGTACGGTTGGTGTTTATCGTAGTTTGATGGCGACCCAGGGGTAAGTAGAGATTTGTCGTCACACCAACCCTATCTTCAGCGTGTCACCATCCCTTATCACACGTGAACGCTAGCGAGAACCAACACTGAGGATAGTTGGGGTAAGCCTCCATGCACTTTGGAGGCTCGCTACCTCCAAACTGTTATGCACTCACTATGCCTGCAGGGGTTGAGTTGCCGGTAGTGGTTCGAGAGATTAAAATGAACATGTGTGGATTGGATCAATTCGGATTTGACTTAGGGGCTGCCCTAATTGGATTGGATGATGTTTAATAGTTGGATTTGGATTGGACTCATTGGTTGTCCCAATGGATTTGGATTTGATGATTGGATCTCGTGGTAAATTGGTTGTGATGTGTTTGTGTGTCCTGAGGTAACCTGTCATTTAGTCTGTCTTACTCCACCTTATTAATGTTATGTTCTCAACTTGTATATTGTTACTCTGAGAAGCATTCATGTTTAATTGTTGTTACACTAGTATGAGTAGGACATTTAATCAAGCACGAATAAGTCTTGCGAGTACGTTCGTACTCACCTAGGTTATTCCTAGAGCTTGCAGGTGAGCCGGTGGTCGAAGAATATTTCGATGATGCCTGAACTTGTGTTTCCTCGGTAGTGTTCGACTCATGGGATGGGTTGTAGCTTTTGTTCAGCGGTCATCGTCCCGCTGTGGGACTCATTTACTGTTCTTCCGCTATCGTTTATTTACACCGTACTCGGATATGATTTCGGATATGACCGACTGATGTAATATGTTGTCCCATCGTGGACTGTTATTAGTAATATCGTATCGTAGAGCTTTGTGATGATATCCGAGTTGTTAGATCAGGCTGCCCCTGCACAATGCGTGAATGATGTGAAGTGTACGGGTATGCCGTGAAGAGTCGAAGCCGTACCTTGTTCTACTAAGTCGAGCAAGTGTTGGTTGAGTGACCCGCTGGCTGAGATGCTGTGCCGGCCAGGCAGGGTGTGGGCGTGTTCTACCGGGCTTTCGAGCGACCCACCAGCCTCCGGGCTAGGTTAGGGTGTGGGTAGAACTGCTGGGCTCCTCCGACCTTGTTTGTCGTGGTAGGATTCGGGAACGACTCTGAACCTTCACCGGGTCATGGAGTATGTGGTTCTGGGAAGATTGGTCGCTTCCGGCCGGCTCGCACGTGGCGGGTGTTGGATCGTTCCGCTTTGGTGCATATGGCGCAGGTACCGTGCCACTGGGTTGACGAGTCCTTCGGTCCTTGGCGACTTCGCGTTCCCTTAATCATATGCAATTCCGGGTCCGTGACACATGTCACCCACAAACTGATGGGCAAACAGAGGTGGTGAACCGCACACTTTCAGCCTTGCTGCGTACGATGATCAAGAAGAATTTGAAGGAGTGGGAAGGGTGTTTGCCGCACGTGGAGTTTGCTTACAATCGAGAAGTTCACTCTACCACAAGCATGTGCCCGTTTGAGGTGGTATATGGATTCAAACCTTGCACCAATCGACTTGCTGCCACTGCCATTACAAGAGAGATGTAACATGGAGGCTTCGAAGCGTGCTGCATATGTGAGGAAGATTCATGAGAAGACCAGAGAAGAGATAGAAAAGAAGACCAAGTACTATGCAGCCAAGGCAAACAAAAATCGCAAGAAGGTGACTTTTGAGCCTGGAGATCTGGTTTGGATACATTTGCGCAAAGATCGGTTCCCAGAGAAGCGCAAATCCAAGCTAATGCCCCGTGGAGATGGACCATTCAAAGTCTTGCCCAAGATTAATGACAATGCTTACAAGATCGAGCTTCCTGAAGACTATGGTGTGACTCCAACATTCAACGTTGCTGATTTGTCTCCATGCTTCGATCAAGAGGGTCAAGAGTCGAGGACGACTCCTTTTGAAGAGGGGGAGGATGATGAGGACATCCCTAGTTCACCTCGTTTGTCATCTTCTCCACATGATAAATCTCAGCCATCAAATGAAGCTTCTAGAAAGAAGACCTATTTGGGTCCCATGACAAGGAGCCGTGCCAAACAAATACAACAAGAGGTGAATGCGCTCCTAGCTGATCATAATTCATATATCCATGAGAACTTTATACTGCCTAAATCTCGTGTGCTGATTTTACTCAGGTACAATGTTGAAGACAACCAACAACTTTCAGCTCATGAAGAAACAAGTTCTGCAACCCATACAACAAGTTTGAAGAAAACAAGTCTCATCCCTGATGTAAAGCTTGTTTTGGTGACAAGGCCAACTAGTTACACCTCAAGGAAGAATAGCAAGCCATTTCAACAATCTATTGTTGCATGCACAGTTCCAGAATTCGTCCCAGAACTTGTTGCATCATGCCACACGAATATATGAGTATCCAGCATGTGTGGGAGTACAAAATGGACAGCATATGAAGTCTACTTTTAGGAAAATCAAACGGTGCAACATTTGGAGTCCTGAGTCAAAGGATATGTGAGTTCCAATGCAAGCTGTTCAGAGCATTAATTGCTGCGCGAGGCTCCATGTGTTTGCTCCCTTCCCAGCTGGTTAGCACGAATTTGAGCCCCTCTTTTGAACTTGTTTTCACACCAAAACTAGGAGGGCTGTTCCTAGTATAAATACCCCTTTCCCCCACTTCAGCCACAACTCTTTGGCAATTTGATTTCAGCATAGGTTAGCTAAGTGCAACCAGAATCTTGTTTGAGAGTTCACTTCCTCCTTAGCTCTTGTAATCTTGCCTTGTGAGAGGGTAAACTCACTTTGTGATCTTACAACAGTAGCCGTTGAGGCTGCGACCAGTTCGTGCTTCCAACTTCGTGCGTGGTTGCGTGGATTGGAAACTTAGAGTGTGGTTGGGCGAATACTTGTTGCTGGTTGTTGCATATGCAATAGTTGGCTTCGGTCTCGTCAGGTTGCACTAGTTATCCTTTACCCGAAAACGTTGTTGGTTGGGATCGAGGGTTTCCTTCGTACCCTTCAGGTGGCGTTCATCCATTCCTCAAGCAGATCCTCCGTGAAGATTGGGCAACCCCGTATCAGTCACGGAACTTCCAAACGGTCCGTCCGGAAGAAGGTCCGGATCTCCTCTATTTGTTCCGAACCATCCGACCAAACCATGCAACCCGACCGTCCCGGAACTTCCAAACGGTCTGTCCGGAAGAAGGTCCGGATCTCATCTAGTTCTCCCGAACCATCCGACCAAACCGACCAACCCGACCATGTCAGACCCTCCAAACAGTTGGTCCCGAACCATCCGGCCAAACCATCCAACCCGACCGTCTCGGACCCTCCAAACTGTTGGTCCCGAACCATCCGACCAAACCGTCCAACCCGACCGTCCCGGACCCTCCAAGCTGTTGTCCCGAATCATCCGACCAAACCGTCCAACCCGACCGTCCCGGGCCCTCCAAACTGTGGTCCCAAACCATCCGACCAAACCATCCAACCCGACCATTCCGGACCTTCCAAACGGTCCCTCCGGAAGAAGGTCCGGATCTCCTCTAGTTGTCCCGAACCATCCGACCAAACTGCCCAACCCGATCGTCCCGGAACTTCCAAACGGTCCGTCCGGAAGAAGGTCCGGATCTCCTCTAGTTGTCACAAACAATCTGACCAAACCGTCCAACCCGATCGTCCCGGAACTTCCAAACGGTCCCGTCCGGAAGAAGGTCCGGATCACCAAACCGGCCAACCCGACCATCTCAGACCCTCCAAACTGTTGGTCCCGAACCATCCGACCAAACCGTCCAACCCGACTGTCCTGGAACTTACAAACGGTCCGTCTGGAAGAAGGTCCGGATTTCCTCTTGTTGTCCCGAACCATCCGAACAAACCGTCCAACCCGATCGTCCCGGAACTTCCAAACCGTCCGTCCGGAAGAAGGTCCGGATCTACTATAGTTGTCCCGAACCATCCCACCACACTGTCCAACCCGACCGTCACGGAACTTCCAAACGGTCCGTCCGGAAGAAGGTCCGGATGTCATCTAGTTGTCCCGAACCATCCGACCAAACCGTCCAACCCGACCGTGTCAGACCCTCCAAACTGTTGGTCCCAAACCATCCGACCAAACCATCCAACCCAACCGTCTCGGACCCTCCAAACTGTTGGTCCCGAACCATCCGACCAAACCGTCCAACCCGACCGTCCCGGACCCTCCAAGCAGTTGGTCCCGAATCATCCGACGAAACCGTCCAACCCGACCGTCCCGGGCGTCCCGGGCCCTCCAAACTGTTGGTCCCAAACCATCCGACCAAACCAACCAACCCGACCGTCCCGGACCTTCCAAATGGTCCGTCTGGAAGAAGGTTCGGATCTCCTCTAGTTCTCCCGAACCATCCGACCAAACCGTCCAACCTGACCGTCCCGGACCCTCCAAACTGTTGGTCCCGAACCATCCGACCAAACCGTCCAACCCGACCGTCTTGGACCCTCCAAACTGTTGGTCCCGAACCATCCGACCAAACCGTCCAACCCGACCGTCCTGGGCCCTCCGAACTATTGGTCCCAAATCATCCATCCACACCGTCCAACCCGACCGTCCCGGAACTTCCAAACGGTCCGTCCGGAGGAAGGTCCCGATCTCATCTAGTTGTCCCGAACCATCCGACCAAACCGTCCAACCCGACCGTGGCAGACCATCCAAACTGTTGGTCCCCGAACCATCCGACCAAACCTTCCAATCCGACTGTCCTAGAACTTCCAAATGATTAGTTCGGAAGTTCTAGATCTCCTCTAATTGCCCCGAAACATCCCACCAAACCGTTCAACCCGACCGTGCCGGACTTACCAACTGTTGGTCCTGAACCATCCGACCAAACCGTAGAACCCGACCGTCTTGGACCCTCCAATCTATTGGTCTCGAACCATCTGACCAAACCGTCCAACCCGACCGTCCCGGAACCTACAAACGGTCCGTCCGGAAGAAGGTCTGGATCTCCTCTTTTTGTCCCGAACCATCTGACCAAACCGTACAACCCGATCGTCCCGGAACTTCCAAACCGTCCGTCCGGAAGAAGGTCCGGATCCTGTAGTTGTCCCAAACCATCCCACCACACCGTCCAACCCGACCGTGCCCGGAACTACCAAACGGTCCCGTCCGGAAGAAGGTCCGGATCTCCTCGAGTTGTCCCGAACCATCCGACCAAACCGTCCAACCCGACCGTGTCAGACCCTCCAAACTGTTGGTCCCGAACCATCAGACCAATCCATCCAACCCGACCGTCTCGGACCCTCCAAACTATTGGTCCCAAATCATCCGACCGAAACGTCCAACCCGACCGTCCCGGACCCTCCAAGCTGTTGGTCCTGAATCATCCGATGAAACCGTCCAACCCGACCGTCCCGGGCCCTCCAAACTGTTGGTCCCAAACCATCCGACCAAACTGTCCAACCCGACCGTCCCGGACCTTCCAAACTGTCCATGCCGGAAGAAGGTCCAGATCTCCTCTAGTTGTCCCGAACCATCCGACCAAACCGCCCAACCCGATCGCCACGGAACTTCCAAACGGTCCGTCCGGAAGAAGGTCCGGATCTCTTCTAGTTGTCGCGAACCATCCGACCAAACCGTCCAGTCCGATCGTCCCGGAACTTCCAAACGGTCTATCTGGAAGAAGGTCCGGATCACCAAACCGGCCAACCCGACCGTCTCAGTCCATCCAAACTGTTGGTCCCGAACCATCCGAACAAAACCGTCCGACCCGACTGTCCTGGAACTTCCAAATGGTCCGTCCGGATGGTCCCAGATCTCCTCTAATTGTCCCAAATCATCCAACCAAACCATCCAACCCGACCGTCCCTGGACCTTCCAAACGGTCCATCCGGAAGAAGGTCCGGTTCTCCTCTAGTTCTCCCGAACCATCCGACCAAACCATCCAACCCGACCGTCCCGGACCCTCCAAACTATTGGTCCCAACCATCCAACCCGACCGTCTTGGACCCTCCAAACTGTTGGTCCCGAACCATCCGACCAAACCGTCCAACCTGACCGTCCCGGAACTTCCATATGTCCGTCTGGAAGAAGGTCCGGATATCCTCTTGCTGTCCCGACAATCCCACCACACTGTGCAAACCCGACCGTCCCCGGAACTTCCAAACGGTCCGTCCGGAAGAAGGTCCGGATCTCCTCTAGTTCTCCCGAAACATCCGACCCAAACCGTCCAGCCGGACCGTCCCAGAACATCCAAACGGTCCGTCCGGAAGAAGGTCCGGCTCTCCTCCAATTCTCCCGAACCATCCGACCAAACCGTCCAACCCGACCATCTTGGACCCTCCAAACTGTTGGTCCCAAACCACGCGACCGAACCATCCGACCCGACTGTCTTGGACCCTCCAAACGTTGGTCCCGAACCATCCGACCAAACCGTCCAACCCAACCGTCCGGAACTTCCAAACGTCCGTGCCCGGAAGGTCCGGATCTCATCTAGTTGTCCCGAACCCATCCGACCAAACCGTCCAACCCGACCGTGCCAGACCCTGCAAACTGTTGGTCCCGAACCATCCGACCAAACCGTCCAACCCGACTGCCCTAAAACTTCCAAATGGTCCGTCCGGAAGTTCTAGATCTCCTCGAAATGTCCCGAAACATCCGACCAAACCGTCCAACCCGACCGTCCCGGACCTTCCAAACGGTCCGTCCGGAAGAAGGCCCGGTTCTTCTCTAGTTCTCCAGAACCATCCGACCAAACCATCCAATCCGACTGTCCCGGACCCTCCAAACTGTTGGTCCCGAACCACCCGACCAAACCGTTAAACCCGGCCATCCCTCCAAACTGTTGGTCTCGAACCATCCGACCAAACCGTCCAACCCGACCGTCCAGGGCCCACCAAATTTTTGGTCCCAAACCGTCCGACCAAACCGTCCAACGAAACCATCCAACCCGACCGTCCCGGACCCTCCAAACTGTTGGTCCCAAACAATCTGACCAAAGCGTCCCACTTGACCGTCGCAGACCCTCCAAACTGTTGGTCTCGAACCATCCGACCAAACCGTCCAACCCGACCGTCCCGGACCCTCAAACTGTTGGTCCCGAATCATCCGACCAAATCATGTAACCCGATCGTCTCGGACCCTCCAAACTGTTGGTGCCAAACCATCCAACCAAATCGTCGAACCCGACCGTCTCGGACGCTCCAAACTGTTCGTCCCGAACCATTCGACCAAACCCGACCGTCCCGGAACATACAAACAGTCCGTCCGGAAGATGGTCCGGATCTCCTCTTGCTGTCCCGAACCATCCGACCAAACCGTCCAACCCGACCGTCCCGTACCTTCCAAACGGTCCTATACGGAAGAATGTCCGGTTCTCCTCTAGTTCTCCTGAACCATCCGATCAAACCGTTTAACCCGACCGTCTCGGACACTCCAAACTGTTGGTCTCGAACCATCCGACCAAAACCGTCCAACCCGACCGTCTCGGAACTTCCAAACGCTCCGTACGGAAGAATGTCCGGTTCTCCTCTAGTTCTCCCGAACCATCCGATCAAACCGTCTAACCCGACCGTCTCGGACACTCCAAACTGTTGGTCCCGAACCATCCAACCAAACCGTCCAACCCGACCGACCCGGAACTTCCAAACGGTCCGTCCGGAAGAAGGTCCTGATCTCCTCTAGTTGTCTCGAACCATCCAACCAAACCGTCCAACCCGACCGTCTCGGGACTTCCAAACGGTCCGTCCGGAAGAAGGTCCGGATCTCCTCTAGTTGTCCCGAACCATCCGACCAAACCGTCCAACCCGACCTTCCCGGAACTTCCAATCGGTCCGTCCGGAAGAAGGTCCGGATCTCCTCTACTTGTCCCGAAACATCCGACCAGCCGTCCAACCCGACCGTCCCGGACCTTCGAAACGGTCCGTCCGGAAGTAGGTCCGGTTCTCCTCTAGTTCTCCCGAACCATCCGACCAAAACATCCAACCCGACCGTCCCAGACCCTCCAAACTGTTGGTCCCGAACCATCCGACCAAACAGTCCAACCCGACCGTCTTGGACCCTCTAAACTGTTGGTTCCGAACCATCCGACCAAACTGTCCAACCCGACCGTCCCGGGCCCTCCAAACTATTGGTCCCAAACCATCCATCCACACCGTCCGACCCCGACCGTCCCGGAACTTCCAAACGGTCCGTCCGGAAGAAGTTCCGGATCTCCTCTAGTTGTCCCGAACCATCCGACCAAACCGTCCAACCCGACCGTCCCGGAACATCCACACGGTCCGTCCGGAAGAAGGTCCAGATCTCCTCTAGTTGTCCCGAACCGTCCGACCAAAGCGTCCAACCCGACCGTCCCGGAACTTCCAAACGGTCCGTCCGGAAGAAGGTCCCGATATCCTCTAGTTGTCCTGAACCATCCCACCACACCGTGCAACCCGACCGTCCCGGAACTTCCAAACGGTCCGTCCGGAAAAGGTCCAGATCTCCTCTAGTCGTCCCGAACCATCAGACCAAACCGTCCAATCGACCGTCCCGGAACTTCCAAACTGTCCGTCCGGAAGAAGGTCCGGATCTCCTCTAGTTGTCCCGAACCATCCCACCACACCGTGCAACCCGACCGTCCCGGAACTTCCAAACGGTCCGACCGGAAGAAGGTCCGGATCTCCTCTAGTTGTCCCGAACCGTCCGACCAAAGCATCCAACCCGACCGTCCTGGAACTTCCAAACGGTCCGTCCGGAAGAAGGTCCGGATATCCTCTAGTTGTCCCGAACCATCCATCCGGAAGAAGGTCCGGACCTCCTCTAGTGGTCCCGAACCATCCGACCAAACCGTCCTACCCGACCGTCCCGAAACATCCAAACGGTCCGTCCGGAAGAAGGTCCGGATCTCCTCTAGTTGTCCCGAACCATCCCACCACACCGTGCAACCTGACTGTCACGGACCCGGAATTGCATATGATTAGGAGAACGAATGGTCGCCAAGGGCCGAAGGACCAGTCGACCTGGTGGCACGGTTCCTGCGCCGTACTCACCGAGGCAGAGTGATCCGACACCTGACCAACGCAAGCCGGCCGGAAGCGACTAAACTTCCCAGAACCACATACGATTCCCTGATCCGGTGAAGGTTTAGAGTCGTTCCCGGATTCTACCACGCAAAGCAAGGTCGGAGGAGCCCGGAGATTCTACCCACACCCTAACCTAGCTCGGAAGCTAGTGGGTCGCTCGAAAGCCCGGTAGAATACGCCCACACCCTGCCTGGCCGGCACAGCATCTCAGCCAGCGGGTCACTCAACCGATTCCTGCTCGACGTAGTAAAAAGGGGAACAACCATAACTCTTCACGGCATACCCATACACTTCATATCATACACGCATTGCATATGGGCAGCCCACATAACATCTTGTATATCACAACAAAGCACTACGATATGATAATAATACTAATTGTCCACGTTGTGAACAAATATTACATCACTCGGCCATAACCGAAGGTTTTAGTCGAATCCATAAAGTAAAACGAGTAGCAGCGGAAGAACTAAGCAAGACCCACAGCGGCGCATCAGCCACTGCCCAAAACATTCCCACAACAATCCCATAAGTCGAACACTACCGAGGAAACACAAGTTCAAGCGTCGTCAAAATAGTCTTCGACCACCGGCTCACCTGCAAGCTCTAGGAATAACCTAGGTGAGTACAAAAGTACTCACAAGACTTATTCGTGCTTGATTAAATGTCCTACACATGGATTTACTACAACAGGAGTAAACATGATGCTTCTCAGAGTAACAATATACTAATTAAGAACATAGCATTAACAAGGTAAAGTAAAGACAAGGTAGGTAACAGGCTAATTCAGGGTGCATACAAATCGTAAACAAATCACCACAAGATCCAATCAACAATTCCAAGTCCTTTGGGGCAGCCCATGAGTCCAATCCAAAAGAATCCATTCAACATATTCCAATCCAATTAGGGCAGCCCCTATGTCAAATCCAAACCGATCCATCATACACACATTTTCATTTAATCTCTCGGACCGCTACCGACAACTCAACCACTGCAGGCATTGGGAGTGCATAACCGTTTGGAGGTAGCGAGCCTCCAAAGGGCATGGAGACTTACCTCAACTATCCTCAGCGTTGGTTCCCGCTAACGTTCCCGCGTGATAAGGGATTGTGATACGTTGAAGATAGGGTTGGTGTGGCGAGAAAACTCTACTTACTCCTGGGTCGCCGTCAAACTACGATGAACACCAACCGTACCCATTGTGCACGCCCTCGGCTCTCCCAACTCACTTAAGCAATTTAGTTGAAGAGCCATTAGATGTTCTCAACGTAAGACATATCCTACACATACTAGTGTGCTCAACCTCATGCATGGCATTCAAGCAATCATTCACCATAAGCACACATAAATAGGGCATACACAAGAGTACAGAAAGTAAAGATGCAACAAGCTCTGCTTGCCTTGATCTGGTTGTTCCTGGTCTTGCGTGGAGTTGTAAGCCGGGTGGTCTCCTTCTTCGGACTCTGACGTAAAATAATTTGGGGTACCGGAAAGGAAACGGCAAAAAGAAGACAATGAGAGCTAGCATGTATGCATGAATGAATGATGCTAGCTACATGTGTCTATGGTAATGGTGTGATGCCGAGTAGCTGGAACTACATGCATAGCTTGAGGTGGACTTGTCGCGGTTACGGGGAATGCAAATCATGCATGCATGTCATGTTAAGGGGTCTCGATGAGTTAGGGTTACGCCGTTAGCGGCGGGGCATGGCAAAACAGGTTGAATATACTGTTATCAGGTTACAATATGAATTACATGTTTGGTACAATTGAAATCGTGCAATTTGGAGCTACGCTCGAAGAGCTAGGGTTTACCGATTCGCGACAGAAGCAAAATAACAAACCTAAACCTCCTACTGTGCATGTGCTCAAAATTAACTTTTGATTCATCCAAGTTGTAGAGAATTTCAAGAGCTTTCCAAATATATAAAATTCATCGAATTTGGACTTACGGGTTGAAAGTTATGAAGGTTTGAATATTTGAACAAAATCTAACCCTAACAGATCAAACACTAATTGCTAAACACACCCGAACCAAACCCTCTCTCTCTGCGCTACCGAATCCACTCGCTAAACCCACCCGAGAACACATCCCATAAACCTCTCTCATAATCGCACCGACCTGACCAGGGGGTCCTACTCGTCAGCCGGAGAGGAGCTCGGGGACCACTCAGAATGCGCCACGTTGCCTCCTTTTCTCTCTCTCTCTCAATCCCGCTCTTCTCTCTCCCGGGTCCGGCCAGAAAAACCGCCCGGCGGCGGAGCTCTCGCCGGAGAGCTCACCGGAGCTAGCTCTGGAGCTCGGCTAAGCTCGGGGAGGAGGCCAAATGGCCGGGAGCTCACCCTGAGGACGTCTCGGTTGCTCGGGAGGGCGGAGGAGCACCGGGGAAGGCGGGCGACGACGACCGGCGGCGTGGGACTTCGGTGGCCGGCGGGGTAGACGCTCCGGGCACGGATCTGCAAGGAGAAGGTGCAGAGGGGGTTAGGGAGGAGGAGCATTAGCTCGGGAACAAGAAAATGGGGCTCGGGGGCCTCTGGAACCGTAGCGGGAGCTCGCCGGAGTAGGTGGCCGGCCGCGGGGAAGAAGATGGCGGTGGAGGTGCTCCGAGCTGGGATCTGAGAAAAGGAGGAGAGGAATGAGTTAAGGGCTAAGCCGGCGAGCTTGGGGGCGCAATAAGTGAGCTCGGGACTCACCCGATGCGGTGTAATTCTTCACCGGAGTTCGACCGGAGGCGAGGGATACGGCGGTGCGACGAGAGAAGGACACCGGGAAAAACAAAGCTAGGGCTTGGGGCGGAGAAACGAGAGGAGGAGGGAAGAGGGGCTGTCGGGATGGGGTTTTTATGGGGCGGCGGCTTCGGACAGCTCAGTGGCGCACCGCCCACCATGGCCAGCGGACGGCGGCGACGTGGAGGCCGGCTCCCGACAGGCGGGCCCCACGTGGCGGTTGAGAGAGGGAGGGGATGACAGGGGGCCCGAGATGGCAGAGAGAGGGAGCGGCGTGAGGCTGACGGGCGGGGCCCGTTGCCAGGGGAGAGGGGGACTGCGGCGGGGTTAGCGGGCTGAGGGAGTGGGCCGGCCGAGCGGGTTTCGGCCCAGGTTAGTTAGGGTTTTTCCTTTTTCTTTTTAATTTCTATTCTCAGTGCTATCCCCTTCGTCATTTTATGTTCCAAACCATGTCCAAAATTTCTGAAATTTTTACAGGGCCTTCCAAACATTATGTGGGACCTACTATAGAAGTTTGAAAGGATTTGGACATTGTTTGACCTGGATTTGAATTTAGTTTTACATGTGGCTCAAAATTAGGTTTGAACTGTAGCTAGGGTTTAAATCCATCCAAAAATTCTGAAAATTTGTGTGGGGCTAGACTTTGCCTAACCATGGGGGTTTGCAAAATTTGGGGACTTTTCATCCGCAATATTATCCCTTATTCCTTAATTTACAATTAAATCCTTAATTGCAATTCGAACCCAAAACCCTAACGGCAAGAGAGGGTCTAGGGCCCAATCCTAGGGAAGGGAAAAGAGGGATGATGATCCACCCTTCCACAGGCTAATATTAGTTTGCAAATTTGAAAATTTGAAATAAGTTGATTGGTGTTTGCAACAATTTTTACCAGGAAGAGACATGTACATATTCTATAAAGTATAATCATATTATATCTAAGTTTAAGTAAGGTGTGGGTGCGGGGATGATGACATGTATGCATGGATGCAAGGCAAAACCTAATTATCGACTTTGGGTATTACACTGACCGTCCGGAATTTTCAAACGGTCCGTTTGGGGAGAAGGTCTGGATCTCCTCTAGTTGTCCCGAACCATCCGACCAAACCGTCCAACCCGACTGTCCTGGAACTTCCAAACGGTCCGTCCGGAGAAGGTCCTGATCTCCTCTAGTTGTCCCGAACCATCCGACCAAACCGTCCAACTCAACCGTCTCGGACCCTCCAAACTGTCGGTCCTGAACCATCTGACCAAACCGTCCAACCCGACCATCCCGAAACATCCAAACGGTCCGTCCGGAAGAAGGTCCTGATCTCCTCTAGTTGTCCCGAACCATCCGACCAACCCCGTCCAACCCGACCGTCCCGGACCTTCCAAACAGTCCGTCTGGAAGAAGGTCCGGTTCTCCTCTAGTTCTCCCGAACCTCCGACCAAACCGTCCAACCCGACCGTCTCGGCCCTCCAAACTGTTAGTCCCGAACCATCTGACCATACCGTCCAACCCGACCGTCCCGAAACATCCAAACGGTCCGTCCGGAAGAAGGTCCGGATCTCCTCTAGTTGTCCTGAACCATCCAACACACCGTGCAACCCGACCGTCTCAGTCCCTCCAAACTGTTGGTCCCAACCATCCGACCAAACCGTCCAACCCGACTGTCCTAGAACTTCCAAATGGTCCGTCCGGAAGTTCTAGATCTCCTCTAATTGTCCCGAGCCATCCGACAAACCATCCAACCCGACTGTCCTAGAACGTCCAAATGGTCCATCCGGAAGGTCTAGATCTCCTCTAATTGTCCCAACCATCCGACCTAACCGTCCAACCCGTGGGTCCCGGACCCTCCAAACTGTTGGTCCCGAATCATCCAACCAAATCGTGCAACCCGACCGTCTCGGACCCTACAAACTGTTGGTCCCGAACCATCTGACCAAATCGTCCAACCCGACAGTCTCGGATGCTCCAAACTGTTGGTCCCGAACCATCCGACCAAACCCGACCGTCCCGGAACATACCAACAGTCCGTCCGGAAGAAGATCGGGATCTTCTCTAATTGTCCCGAACCATCCGACCAACCGTCCAGCCCGACCACCTCGGACCCTCCAAACTGTTGGTCCCGAACCATCCGACCAAACCGTCCAACCAGACCGCCTTGGACCCTCCAAACTATTGGTCCCGAACCATCTGACCAAACCGTCCAACCCGACCGTCCCGAGAACTACAAACCATTGTCCCAAACCATCCATCCACACCATCCAACCCGACCGTCCCGGATCTTCCTAACGGTCCGTACGGAAGAATGTCCGTTCACCTCTAGTTGTCCCGAACCATCCGATCAAACCGTCTAACCCGGCCGTCTCGGACACTCGAAACTGTTGGTGCCGAACCATCCGACCAAACCGTCCAACCCGACCGTCCTGGACCATCCAAACGCTCCGTCTGGAAGACGGCCCGGTTCTCCTATAGTTCACCCGAACCATTCGACCAAACCATCCAACGCGACCGTCCCGGACCCTCCAAACTGTAGGTCCCAAACCATCCGACCACCCGTCCAGCCCAACCGTCTCGTACCCGCCAAACTGTTGGACCCGAACCATCCAACCAAACCGTCCAACCCGACCGTCCTGGACCCTCTAAGCTGTTGGTCCCGAATCATCCGACCAAACCGTCCAACCCGACCGTCCTGGGCCACCCAAACTGTTGGTCCCAAACCATCCGACCAAACCGTCCAACCCAACCGTCCCGACCTTACCAAATGGTCCGTCCAGAAGAGGTCTGGATCTCCTCTAGTTGTCCCGAACCATCCGACCAAACCGTCCAACCCGATCGTCCCCGGAACTTCCAAACGGTCCATCCGGAAGAAGGTCCGGATCACCAAACCGTCCAACCCGAAATGGTCCGTCCGGAAGGTCCGGAACTTCTCTAATTGTCCCAAATCATCCGACCAAACCATCCAACCCGACCGTCCCGGACCTTCCAAACGGTCCCGTCCGGAAGAAGGTTCGGTACTCCTCTAGTTCTCCCGAACCATCCGACCAAACCATCCAACCCGACCGTCCCGGACCCTTCAAACTGTTGGTCCCGAACCATCCGACGAACCGTCCAACCCGACCGTCTTGGAACCTCCAAACTGTTGCTCCTGAACCCTCCGACCAAACCGTCCAACCCAGAGCGTCTTGGACCCTCCAAACTATTGGTCCCGAACCATACGACCAAAACCATCCAAACCGACCGTTCCGGAACTTCCAAATGGTCCGTCCGGAAGAAGGTCCGGATCTTCTTTAGTTGTCTCGAACCGTCTGACCAAAGCGTCCAACCCGACCTTCCCGGAACTTCCAAACGGTCCTGTCCGGAAGAAGGTACGGATATCCTCTAGTTGTCCCGAACCATCCAACCACACCGTGCAACCCGACCGTCCCGGAACTTCCAAACGGTCCGTCCGGAAAAGGTCAAGATCTCCTCTAGTTGTCCCAAACCATCTGACCAAACCGTCCAACCCGACCGTCCCGGAACTTCCAAACGGTCCGTCCGGAAGAAGGTTCGGATCTCCTCTAGTTGTCCCGAACCATCCGACCACACCGTCCAACCCGACCGTCCAGGAAATTCCAAACAGTCCGTCCAGAAGAAGGCCCGGATCTCCTCTAGTTGACCCGAACCATCAGACCAAACCGTCCAACCAAACCTTCCCGGTACTTCCAAACGGTCCGTCCGGAAGAAGGTCCGGATCTCCGCTAGTTGTCCCAAACCGTCCAACCCGACCGTCCCAGAACTTCCAAACGGTCCGTCCGGAAGAAGGTCCGGATATCCTCTAGTAGTCCCGAACCATCCCACCACATCGTCGAACCCGACCGTCTCGGAACTTCCAAATGGTCCGTCCGGAAGAAGGTACGGATCTTCTCTAGTTGTCCCGAACCATCCGACCAAACCATCCAACCCGACCATCCCGGAACTTCCAAATTCTCCGTCCGGAAGAACGTCCGGATCTCCACTAGTTGTCCCGAACCATCCGACCAAACGTCTAACCCGACCGTCTCAGACCCTCCTAACGGTTGGTCCCGAACCATCCGACCGAATCATCCAACCCGACTCTCTTAGAACTTCCAAATGGTCCGTCCCAGAAGTTCTAGATCTCCTCTAGTTGTCCCGAAACATCCGACCGAACCGTCCAACCCGACCGCCCCGGACCGTCCAAACGGTCCGTCCGGAAAAAGTTCCGGTTCTCCTCTACTTCTCCCGAACCATCCAACCCGCCCGACCTGGACCCTCCAAACTGTTGGTCCCGAACCATCCGACCAAACCGTCCGACCCTACCGTCCCGGGCCCTCCAAACTATTGGTACCAAACCATCCAACCACACCGTCCAACCCGACCGTCTCGGAACTTCCAAATGGTCCGTCCGGAAGAAGGTCCGGATCTCCAGTAGTTGTCCCGATCCTTCCGACCAAACCATTCAACCCGACCGTCCCAGAACTTCCAAACGGTCCGTCCAGAAGAAGGTCCGGATCTCCTGTAGTTGTCCCGAACCATCCGACCGAACCGTCCAACCCGACCGTTCCGGAACTTACAAACAGTCCGTCCGGAAGAAGGTCCGGATATCCTACTGCTGTCCCAAACCATCCGACCAAACCGTCCAACCCGACCGTCCCGTACCTTCTCCTCCAGTTCTCCCGAACCATCCGATGAAACCATCTAACCCCGACCGTCTCGGACACTCCAAACTGTTGGTCTCGAACCATCCGACCAAACCGTCCAATCCGACTGTCCCGGAACTTCCAAACGGTCCGTACGAAACAATGTCCGGTTCTCCTCTAGTTGTCCCGAACCATCCGATCAAACCGTCTAACCCGGCCGTCTCGGACACTCCAAACTGTTGGTCCCGAACCATCCGACCAAACCGTCCAACCCGGCCATCCCGGAACTTCCAAACAGTCCGTCCGGTAGAAGCTCCTGATCTCCTCTAGTTGTCCTGAACCAGCCGACCAAATCGTCCAACCCGACCGTCCCAGAACTTCCGAACGGTCCGTCCGGAAGAAGGTCCGGATCTCCTCTAGTTGTCCCGAAACATCCGACCAAACCGTCAACCCCCGATTGTCCTGGAACTTCCAAATGGTCCGTCCAGAAGTTCTAGAGCTCCTCTAATTGTCCCGAAACATCCGACCAAGCCGTCCAACCCGACCGTCCCGGACCATCCAAACGGTCCGTCCGGAAGAAGGTCCGGTTCTCCTCTCGTTCCCCTGAACCATCCGACCAAACCATCCAACCCGACCGTCCCGGACCCTCCAAACTGTGGTCCCAAACCAACCGACCAAACCGTCCAACCCGACCCTCTGGGACCCTCCAAACTGTTAGTCCCGAATCATCCGACCAAATCATGCACCCCGACCGTCTCGGACCCTCCAAACTGTTGGTCCCGAACCACCCGAGGAGATCGTCCAACCTGACCGTCTCGGACCCTCCAAACTGTGGGTCCCGAACCATCCGATCAAACCGTCCAACTCGACCGTCCCGGCCTTCCAAATGGTCCGTCCGGAAGAAGGTCCGGCACTCCTCTTGTTCTCCCGAACCATCCGACCAAACCATCCTACCCGACCGTCCGGGACCCTCCAAACTGTTGGCCCCGAACCATCCGACCAAACCGTCCAACCCAACTGTCTCCCACCCTCCAAATTGTTGGTCCCGAACCATCCGACCAAACCGTCCAACCCGACCGTCCCGGACCCTCCAAACTGTTGGTCCCGAATCATCCAACTAAATCATGCAACACGACCGTCTCGGACACTCCAAACTGTTGGTCCCGAACCATCTGACCAAATCGTCCAACCCAATAGTCTCGGACGCTCCAAACTGTTGGTCCCGAACCATCCGACCAAACCCGACCGTCCCGGAACATACCAACAGTCCGTCCGGAAGAAGGTCGGGATCTTCTCTAATTATCCCGAACCATCCGACCAAACCGTCCAACCCGACCACCTCGGACCCTTCGAAATGTTGGTCCCGAACCATCCGACCAAACCATCCAACCCTACCGTCTCGGACCCTCCAAACTGTTGGCAACGAACCGTCCGACCAAACCGTCCAACCCCGACCGTCCCGAAATGTCCAAATGGTCCGTCCCTAAGAAGGTCCGGATCTCCTCTAGTTGTCCCGAACCGTCCGACCAAATTGTCCAGCCCGACCTTCCCGGACCTTCCGAGCGGTACGTCCGGCAGAAGGTCCGGTTCTCCTCTAGTTCTCCCGAACCATCCGACCAAACCGTCCAGCCCGACCGTCCCGGACCTTCCAAACGGTCCGTCCGGAAGAAGGTTCGGCACTCCACTATTTCTCCCGAACCATCCGACCAAACCATCCAACCCGACCGTCCCGTACCCTCCAAACTGTTGGTCCCGAACCATCCGACCAACCCGTCCAACCCGACCACCCGGACCCTTCGAACTGTTGGTCCCGAACCATCCGACCGAACTACCCAACCCGACAGTCTCGGACCCTCCAAACTGTTGGTCCCGAACCGTCCGACCAAACGTCCAACCCGACCGTCCTGAAACTTCCAAACGGTCCGTCCGGAAGAAGGTCCGGATCTCCTTTAGTTGTCCCGAGCCATCTGACCAAACCGTCCAACCGACCGTCGCGGCCCTCCAAACTGTTGGTCCCGAACAATCCGACCAAACTGTCCAACCCGACCGTCTCGGTCCCTTCAAACTGTTGGTCCCCAACCATCCGACCAAATCGTCCAACTCGACCGTCCCGGACCCTCCAAACTGTTGGTCCCGAACCATCCGACCAAACCGTCAAACCCGACCGTCTTGGACAAACTGTTGGTCTCGAACCATCCGACCAAACCGTCCAACCCGACCGTCCCGGGCCCTCCAAACTTTTGGTCCCAAACCGTCCGACCAAACCGTCCAACGAAACCATCCAACACGACCGTCTCGGACCCTCCAAACTGTTGGTCCCAAACCATCCGACCAAATCGTCCAACCTGACCGTCGCGGACCCACCAAACTGTTCGAGTGTGGCGTCGACCTTGGACTTGGAGCGGGACGACACGAGCGGGAGGCGGCCCCAGCACCCCACCGCCGCGGGTCCCTTCCTCCCCACTTTTCCCCGCGGAGGCTTCGCCTCTCCGCACCTCGCCACCTCCGCCGAGCTCCCGACACCCATCTCCTCCTCCAAAGCGAAGCGCAGCAACAACAAACGAAAAAACGCGAGAAGCGCCACACGGGCCCCCACCCAACTGGCTAGGAATTGGCAGCGAGGGGAGCCTCACGATCACGGAGTTCTGCCTCCGGCGAGGCGCCGGGGCGCGAGGAGGCGGGTATGGGTTGGAATTGCAGCAGTGGCCTGAGGAGGAGGAGCAGTGGAGAGAGTGAAACGGAGGAGGGAGGGAAGGGGAGAAACGAGGGGCCAATGCGGGCAGAGGGGGTGGGGTCGGGCAGGCGGAACGGACAGGAAGGGGTAAGGGTGGAAACCGGCGGCAGGTAATCCGTATTATTTGATATTTATATTTGAGAAAACACTAAGACAGTCAATAATATCCGTATCCAAATTAAAAATAAATGTGGATACGAATATTATCCGCATTTATTTCCTGAATCTGGATACGAATATGGTACTGGATTATAAAACAAATACGGATACGGATATGGATATATCCATATCCGAATAAAGTTATATTAGCCTATTTCAACAATCCTCTCTAAGTCTCTAACTCCTTAGCCCAATTATATAGCCTATTAAACTCAATAGGTATAGCAAAACTCTATTTCTCTATGTGAGATATATTTTTATCATCACTTATCCATGTAGAACATATTCCTATCGTATGTCATTGATTTATATATGTCATTAACTCATCATCGTGTTCATGTACTTATCTAGTTATATGGTTTACATAGTCTATCATTAAAACTGTAGGATATTCGTATCTGACCGAATTGAGTATATATCCGATTCGTATTCGTATTCGAGTAACATCCGATCAGTATTCGTATTTGACAACATCCGTATTCATATTTGTATTCGCTTTGAAAATATGAAAACTGCGGCGACCCACATATTACCCTTTCGACTAATATGCTAGTCTTTGACATGTCGTAGACGAAGTGCCTTCTCGTCTACAGCATATCACACAAAGTAGCACGACAGAAAGCATTGCAGTGGTCCATTTATTACAAATTTAATTTACAAACTCAGAGAACAAGATACAAATACATTCCTAAAAGTACGGGGAATTTAAAATCGTTCCAGTTGGCTTCAGCAAAAGGCATAACTATACTCTCCTCTCCCACATCCTATACTTGTACTCTATGCTTTAGAGTCTTCACTACAGTAGTTGAAGTAGTGGTCGATGCCTTCGTCTTCCTTTGTCGCTGTCGGCCCCTTGGAGACTTTATCTTCAGCCCCGATGTCGACTATATTCTGATTTATTGTTGGCTCACCTCCTAATCAAAGGAATTAGAATAGACGGATGAGTACAGAAGGTACTCAACAAGTCCAGGTATAGCAAAGAGGTGTTTGATGCACTATCTACTGAGAACAGCAATGCTCTCCAAAAGTTTTATAAGGTAGGAGAGTCAAGTTTTAATTTAAGAGACTAATGACTTCATGTCTCACAAGCTGCTAGGATTCCCGATGAATCCCTTTCTTGCCGGGTTCGCAGTCCCAACCAGGAACATGGAGTGACAATGCCACATGATGAGAATGGCCCTAGGAGTCACACAAGTCCATCCTCATCAATTGACATTCCAATACCCCAGGCTCAACAAGGACCCATGACAAGGGCAAGAACTCGACAAATCGCTCAACAGGTGAATCTTTTCCTTAATGGTGTGCTACCTAATGCCTTGATCATTTGCACACTTAGGTTTGAGGAAAAGGACTTGGAGGAAGTTTCAGAAGACAATCCGGTGCTACCGATTTCCAAAACCGGAGTCACCGACTTGTCAGCCTTAAAGGTCTTCAACTTCCAGCTTGAGTCCTCAAAACAGAAGCCGATCCCGGTGCTACCGACTTCCTAAACCGGACGCACCGAGTTCCCCAAATCGAAGAAGTCCAGAAGACGATTCCGGTGCTACCGACTTCAAAAACCGGACGCACCGAGTCTTCAAACAAAAACAAAGAACTCCAGAAGACCATTCCGGTGCCACCGACTTTTAAACCGGATGTACTGAGTTCCCAAGTCGAAGCAGCTTCCGAGTACAAAAGCCAATCCCGGTGCTGCCGATTTCCAAATCCGGCATCACCGATTTGTCTTTCTGAACTCAGATATTTACGATTTCTTTGTACTGTTTTGAACCGTCCTACTGTAGCTATGTGTACTGTAGCACGCGCACTGTGTACTGTAGCACGCGCATGTACTGTAGCGACCGTCTTACTGTAGCATAACTTAGTCATTAAGTCATATAATCCTCTATAAATATGAGGACCTCTCCCCATGTAAAGACTAGTGAAGAATTTCAGAATTGAAGAGAACTCTTGTTCCTCTAGAGTGTGAGCTATTTCCACCTCAAGGGAATAGGGAGTTATCTGAGTTTGCTACTCCGTTGTTCTTGTGATTTCTTCGAAGATTGCTTGAACACGTTGCTCCACGTTAGTGAGTAACAAAAGGGCCGAAGTGTGTGGTTGGGTGAATCGAGTGCTGCAGGCTTCCGTAATAAAGACGGTGGTTGGCCGTGTCATTCATCAGGCTTCACAGGCTAGTTATCCAGGATCCTACGTCGTGAAAATCGGGCAAACTTCGGATTTGATCATCCTCCTTCAGGGGTGGTTCACATCATCTGGTATCAGAGCTCGAGGTTGACATGGTAGGATTTGTATCTTTACTTTGTGTCGTTCTTCCTATCCAGAAAAAGCCACACAAAAATATTGTTCTTCAAACCCGTAGTTTCAATTGAAAACTTCAGTGAGTTTTGCTAGGTTTTAATCCATTAGAATCTTGCTTACTTGCTGATCACAAAAATATATTCTTCACTCCAATCTTTTGAATCTTTGAGTAATCACATCATCTATCCATTACTCAATACTTTGCATACCTATAAGGTCTAGCTTACAAAGATTGTTTGGGCTTTGCACATTTGATATCACTCCTAGAACTCAAATTAAGAGTTACTTTTCTTGTTAAGCCCTTGTGTACAAATTGACCTTGGTACAAAAGAAAAAGAAGGAAAAGAAAAAGAAGTATCAATCAAAAGAAAAGAAAGAAGAAAGAGCCTTGGTCAATATCTTTTGGGCATTGCTTACAATTCAAAAGCTAAGTCAAACTTGTGATCTCATGTGCAAATCTGAAGCCCAATAAAAAGTGCAACCAAGCTATTGTTTTTCCCACTTGTGCAACACGAGTTGTTTCATTCTTCACACTCAAATTTTTGTGATCGCAACTAAGTATTGAATTTCTAGTGTGGATTACTACTTATCATTACAATACCTAGAATTTCAGTTGCATAGCTAATACACTAACCTTCCAAGCTCCAGCAAGATAGCCATTGTCTTATTACAGCACTTGGGCCTTGATTCACTCGATTCATCACCTTCACCCTTTTACTACTACTGAAGCACACGTTGTTCTTCAACCGAAAGAAGTCTTCATAAGAACTTCGGTAAGCAAAGGGAAGGGACTGAGTGAACCCACATCCAAATAGTTAAATTGTGCTATTTCTTTGCTTTGAGCTAACCATGGCAGGAACTGAAGAAAGCCCCAGAGCCCGCTTTTGTTACTCGAACTGACCTCGAGAAGCTCACCAATGACTTCAACGAGCAATTGAATGAAAATATGAGCATTCTTCGAAAGGAGATCCTCACCGAGGTAGGTTCAGAGCTACGCAAGCAATTGGCGGGAGAAGCTAGTGTCCATGGTGAGGAAGAAGAACTAGATGAAACCGACGAAGAAGCTGCGGCACGAATAGCACGCGAAGCTCAGTCCCGAAGACGACGAGCTGCTGCTTCTTCAGCACCACCTCCTCCACTCGGTCAAGGAAACAACCCTGCTGCCCCTTTCCGCATCTACCGCAATGATGCCTACCAACAAAGACGCCATGATGATCATCATCAAGAAGAGAAATTCGGCAGACTCAAATTTACCATTCCCAGGTTTGAAGGTAATTCCGATCCCGATGCTTATTTAACATGGGAATTGAAGGTAGATAAGATCTTCCGGATGCACAACTATTCGGAGGAGAAGAAGCTTGCAATGGCCGCTTTGGAATTTGATGGCTATGCTCTTATTTGGTGGGAGCAAGTCCAAAACCAAAGAGAAGAATATGGCGAGCCACCAATTTCCACATGGGTCGAAATGAAGAAAGAAATGAAAACAAGGTTTGTGCCTTTACATTATAAACGTAATTTATTTGACAAACTACAAGCTTTGACACAGGGTCCTAGTACCGTGGAGGAATACTATAAAGGCATGGAACAAGCCATGATTCGGGCAAGTGTTCGAGAAGACGAAGAGCAAACTCTGTCTCGCTTCTTGCATGGTCTTCGCCATGATATCAAACGCATTGTGGTTTACCAACCCTACCAAACCGTGGTTGAGTTGGTGCATCAAGCAGAAAAGGCCGAACGACAACTACAAGAAGATGCTAAATATGCCAAGTCAAGATCGACACCATCATTTAGCTTGAAGGCTCCTTCATATGCACCCAAAGCTCGTTTTGGTTTGGGTAGAGGTACATCTTCAACTAGTAATTCATTTGCTTCTAACACTAGTCCCTCTTCTGTGGCAAAGTCAGCCCCTTATCCAGGCAAGGAGAAGCCTACCACCTCCACAACTTCATCGACTGGATCCACTACTCGATCAAGGGAGATTGTATGCTTCAAATGTCAAGGACGAGGACACATCTCAAGAGAGTGCCCCAATAACAGAGTCATGTTGATCAATGAAGATGGAGAATACATCTCAGGAGATGAAGAAGAGGCAGAACCCACTGCAGATGAAGAAAGAGTTGGAGATGCTCAAGAAGAAAGGCAAGACTACGCCGGTTGTACTTTTGAGACTGGAAGTGCGCTTGTTGTCACTAAGGTCCTCAGTGTGCAACACCAAGAAGACGAGCACCCACAAAGATCCAATCTCTTTCAAACACAAGCTAAGGTAAATGACAAGGTAGTCAAGTTAATTATCGATGGAGGTAGTTGTCATAACCTTGCTAGTAAAGAGATGTGTGATAAACTTGGATTGAAATTGATCAAGCATCCCCACCCATACAATGTTCAATGGCTTAGTGATTTTGGCAGTGTTAAAATACAACACATGGTTAATGTCACATTTAAAATCAAAGATTATGTTGAAACCATTACTTGTGATGTTGTGCCTATGACTGTATGCCATATACTTTTAGGAAGGCCTTGGTTTTATGATAGACATGTCACACATGATGGAAGAACCAATACCTACATGTTCAAGATAGGAGAAAGAAATATGAAACTGTTTCCCATGACTCCTAATCAAATTCTTGCTCAACACATGCAAAAGAAAGTGGAAGCAAAATTGGGAGATGACAAAATTAATTTGAAAGGAAGAATAGATAAGGAAGACAAGAAATTAGTCATGATCACTAATAAACTGAATATCAAGGAGATGAGAAATAGTTCTGAAACTATGTATATTGTTCTCATCTACAAGGATACTTTGACTACGACTAACGATCTCACCAATCTTCCTAGTGTTGTTTCAAAAGTTTTGCAGAATTATCAAGATGTGTTTCCTGAAGAAATACCTGCAGGACTTCCTCCCATGAGAGGCATTGAGCATCAAATTGACCTCATTCCAGGAGCTTCACTTCCAAACCGTCCTCCATACCGCGTCAATCCGGAGGAAACAAAGGAAATCCAGAATCAAGTCCAAGGACTACTTGAGAAAGGGTATGTTCGAGAAAGCTTAAGTCCTTGTGCTGTTCCCGTAATTTTAGTACCTAAAAAGGATGGAACATGGAGAATGTGCATCGATTGTCGTGCCATTAATAACATAACTGTTAGGTATCGTCATCCCATCCCTAGGCTTGATGATATGCTAGATGAACTTAGTGGTTCTAATATATTCTCCAAAATTGATTTAAAAAGTGGCTACCACCAAATTAGAGTTAAACTTGGAGATGAATGGAAAACAGCTTTTAAGACTAAATTTGGTTTGTATGAATGGTTGGTTATGCCATTTGGCTTGACTAATGCCCCTAGTACATTCATGAGATTAATGAATCATGTTTTGAGAGCTTTCATTGGTAGATTTGTGGTGGTATACTTTGATGACATATTAATCTATAGCAAATCCATGGATGAGCATGTTAAACATATGACACAAGTACTAGAAGTGCTAAGGAAAGAACAATTGTATGCTAACCTTGAAAAGTGCACTTTTTGTACCAATAAAGTTGTCTTCTTAGGCTTTGTTGTTTCAAGTCAAGGAGTTGAGGTTGATGAATCTAAAATAGAGGCTATTAAGAATTGGCCTACTCCTTTGAATGTTAGCCAAATAAGAAGCTTTCATGGATTAGCTGGGTTTTATCGTCGCTTTGTAAAAGATTTTAGCACTATTGCTGCTCCATTAAATGAATTAACTAAAAGGGGAGTTCATTTCCAATGGGGTAATTCTCAAGAAAAAGCTTTTCAAGTATTGAAGAAGCGGTTGACTGAAGCACCTTTACTTGCTTTGCCTGTTTTCACTAAGACTTTTGAAATAGAATGTGATGCTAGTGGAATTGGCATTGGAGGTGTTCTTATGCAAGAAGGTAAACCAATTGCATACTTTAGCGAAAAACTAAGTGGTGCACAATTGAATTATCCTGTGTATGATAAAGAGTTATATGCATTGGTTCGTGTACTTGAAATATGGCAACATTATCTATGGCCTAAAGAATTTGTGATACATTCTGATCATGAAGCATTGAAATATTTGAAGGCCAAGCTAAACTTAACCGAAGACATGCCAAATGGGTAGAATTTATTGAAAGTTTCCCATATGTTGTCAAGTACAAGAAAGGAAAGGATAACATCGTAGCTGATGCTCTATCAAGAAAACATGCACTTTTGACTCAACTAGAGGTGAATGTCCCAGGGTTAGAAAGTTTGAAAGATTTATATACCAAGGATAAAGAATTTTCAGAACCTTTCTCATGCCAAAGAAAAGGATGGGACAAATACCATGTGCATGATGGATTCTTATTTTACACTAACAAGCTTTGTGTTCCCAAGTCGTCCGTTCGCTTGCTTCTATTGCAGGAATCTCATGCGGGGAGGGACTCATGGGACACTTTGGGATGGCCAAGACGTATGCAATGCTAGCTGATCATTTCTATTGGCCAAAGATGCGAAGAGACGTCGAACGGTTTGTGCGAAGATGTGTCACATGCCACAAAGCTAAGTCTAAGCTTAACCCTTATGGATTATATACTCCTCTTCCAACTTCTAATGCACCTTGGGAAGATATTAGTATGGATTTTATTCTAGGATTACCAAGGACTAAGAGGGGGAGGGATTCTGTATTTGTGGTCGTTGATAGATTTTCTAAAATGGCACATTTCATACCATGTCATAAAAGCGACGATGCTTCCCACATAGCTGATTTGTTTTTCAGGGAAATCGTGAGGCTTCATGGAGTGCCAATGACAATTGTCTCCGATCGTGATGTCAAATTTATGTGTTATTTTTGGAAGACATTATGGGCCAAGCTTGGGACAAGGTTATTGTTTTCTACAACTTGTCACCCACAAACCGATGGCCAAACCGAAGTGGTGAATAGAACTCTAGGAACTCTATTGAGGACAATGATCAAGAAGAATCTCAAGGAATGGGAAGAATGTCTACCACATGTAGAGTTTGCGTACAACAGGGCAGTACATTCTTCGACTCAACTTTGTCCTTTTGAAGTCGTATATGGGTTCAAACCTATTACACCATTAGATTTGCTGCCTTTACCATTTGAAGAACGCACCAATATGCAAGCATCAAAGCGTGCTGAGCATGTCAAGAAAATTCACCTCAAGACCAAGGAGACTATTGAGAAAAAGGCGCAATACTATGCAGCAAATGCCAACAAACACAAGAAGAAGGTGCTCTTTCAACCCGGAGACTTAGTATGGGTGCACCTTCGGAAAGAACGTTTCCCCGAGAAACGAAGCTCAAAACTGATGCCAAGAGGAGATGGACCCTTTCGAGTACTTACCAAAGTCAATGACAATGCTTACAAGATCGAACTCCCAGGAGATGATTATGCGGTAAGTACTACTTTTAATGTTTCAGACTTATCTCCTTTCTTTGGTCCTGAAGAAACAGAGTCGAGGACGACTCCTTTTCAAGAGGGGGAGGATGATGAGAATGGCCCTAGGAGTCACACAAGTCCATCCTCATCAATTGACATTCCAATACCCCAGGCTCAACAAGGACCCATGACAAGGGCAAGAACTCGACAAATCGCTCAATAGGTGAATCTTTTCCTTAATGAATGCCCACTAGATTTGAGCTTGAATGGTGTGCTACCTAATGCCTTGATCATTTGCACACTTAGGTTTGAGGAAAAGGACTTGGAGGAAGTTTCAGAAGACAATTCCGGTGCTACCGATTTCCAAAACCGGAGTCACCGACTTGTCAGCCTTAAAGGTCTTCAACTTCCGGCTTGAGTCCTCAAAACAGAAGCCGATCCCGGTGCTACCGACTTCCTAAACCGGACGCACCGAGTTCCCCAAATCGAAGAAGTCCAGAAGACGATTCCGGTGCTACCGACTTCCAAAACCGGACGCACCGAGTCTTCAAACAAAAACAAAGAACTCCAGAAGACCATTCCGGTGCCACCGACTTTTAAACCGGATGTACCGAGTTCCCAAGTCGAAGCAGCTTCCGAGTACAGAAGCCAATCCCGGTGCTACCGATTTCCAAATCCGGCATCACCGATTTGTCTTTCTGAACTCAGATATTTAAGATTTCTTTGTACTGTTTTGAACCGTCATACTGTAGCTATGTGTACTGTAGCACGCGCACTGTGTACTGCAGCACGCGCATGTACTGTAGCGGCCATCTTACTGTAGCATAACTTAGTCATTAAGTCATATAATCCTCTATAAATATGAGGACCTCTCCCCATGTAAAGACTAGTGAAGAATTTCAGAATTGAAGAGAACTCTTGTTCCTCTAGAGTGTGAGCTATTTCCACCTCAAGGGAATAGGGAGTTATCTGAGTTTGCTACTCCGTTGTTCTTGTGATTTCTTCGAAGATTGCTTGAACACGTTGCTCCACGTTAGTGAGTAACAAAAGGGCCGAAGTGTGTGGTTGGGTGAATCGAGTGCTGCAGGCTTCCGTAATAAAGACGGTGGTTGGCCGTGTCATTCATCAGGCTTCACAGGCTAGTTATCCAGGATCCTACGTCGTGAAAATCGGGCAAACTTCGGATTTGATCATCCTCCTTCAGGGTGGTTCACATCATCTGGTATCAGAGCTCGAGGTTGACACGGTAGGATTTGTATCTTTACTTTGTGTCGTTCTTCCTATCCAAAAAAAGCCACACAAAAATATTGTTCTTCAAACCCGTAGTTTCAATTGAAAACTTCAGTGAGTTTTGCTAGGTTTTAATCCATTAAAATCTTGCTTACTTGCTGATCACAAAAATATATTCTTCACTCCAATCTTTTGAATCTTTGAGTAATCACATCATCTATCCATTACTCAATACTTTGCATACCTATAAGGTCTAGCTTACAAAGATTGTTTGGGCTTTGCACATTTGATATCATTCCTAGAACTCAAATTAAGAGTTACTTTTCTTGTTAAGACCTTGTTGTAAAATTGACCTTGGTACAAAAGAAAAAGAAGGAAAAGAAAAAGAAGTATCAATCAAAAGAAAAGAAAGAAGAAAGAGCCTTGGTCAATATCTTTTGGGCATTGCTTACAATTCAAAAGCTAAGCCAAACTTGTGATCTCATGTGCAAATCTGAAGCCCAATAAAAAGTGCAACCAAGCTATTGTTTTTCCCACTTGTGCAACACGAGTTGTTTCATTCTTCACACTCAAATTTTTGTGATCGCAACTAAGTATTGAATTTCTAGTGTGGATTACTACTTATCATTACAATACCTAGAATTTCAATTGCATAGGTAATACACTAACCTTCCAAGCTCCAGCAAGATAGCCATTGTCTTATTACAGCACTTGGGCCTTGATTCACTCAATTCATCACCTTCACCATTTTACTACTACTGGAGTACCCGTTGTTCTTCAATCAAAGAAGTCTTCATAAGAACTTCGGTAAGCAAAGGGAAGGGACTGAGTGAACCCACATCCAAATAGTTAAATTGTGCTATTTCTTTGCTTTGAGCTAACCATGGCAGGAACCGAAGAAAGCCCCATGAGCCCCGCTTTTGTTACTCGAACTGACCTCGAGAAGCTCACCAATGACTTCAATGAGCAATTGAATGAAAATATGAGCATTCTTCAAAAGGAGATCCTCACCGAGGTAGGTTCAGAGCTACGCAAGCAATTGGCGGGAGAAGCTAGTGTCCATGGTGAGGAAGAAGAACTAGATGAAACCGACGAAGAAGCTGCGGCACGAATAGCACGCGAAGCTCAGTCCCGAAGACGACGAGCTGCTGCTTCTTCAGCACCACCTCCTCCACTCGGTCAAGGAAACAACCCTGCTGCCCCTTTCCGCATCTACCGCAATGATGCCTACCAACAAAGACGCCATGATGATCATCATCAAGAAGAGAAATTCGGCAGACTCAAATTTACCATTCCCAGGTTTGAAGGTAATTCCGATCCCGATGCTTATTTAACATGGGAATTGAAGGTAGATAAGATCTTCCGGATGCACAACTATTCGGAGGAGAAGAAGCTTGCAATGGCCGCTTTGGAATTTGATGGCTATGCTCTTATTTGGTGGGAGCAAGTCCAAAACCAAAGAGAAGAATATGGCGAGCCACCAATTTCCACATGGGTCGAAATGAAGAAAGAAAGGAAAACAAGGTTTGTGCCTTTACATTATAAACGTAATTTATTTGACAAACTACAAGCTTTGACACAGGGTCCTAGTACCGTGGAGGAATACTATAAAGGCATGGAACAAGCCATGATTCGGGCAAGTGTTCGAGAAGACGAAGAGCAAACTCGGTCTCGCTTCTTGCATGGTCTTCGCCATGATATCAAACGCATTGTGGTTTACCAACCCTACCAAACCGTGGTTGAGTTGGTGCATCAAGCAGAAAAGGCCGAACCACTTGAGCTCCTCTAATTGTCCCGAAACATCCGACCAAGCCGTCCAACCTGACCGTCCTGCACCTTCCAAACGGTCCGTCCGGAAGAAGTCCGTTCTCCTCTAGTTCTCCCGAACCATCCGACCAAAACCATCCAACCCGACCGTCCCGGACCCTCCAAACTGTTGGTGCCAGACCATCCGACCAAACCGTCCAACCCGACCGTCTCAGACCCTCCAAACTGTTGGTCCTGGACCATCCAACGAAACTTTCCAACCCGATCGTCCCGGACCCTCCAAGCTGTTGGTCCCGAATCATCCGACCAAACCGTCCAACCCGACCGTCCCGGGCCCTCCAAACTGTTGGTCCCAAACCATCCGACCAAGCCGTCCAACCCGACAATCCCGGACCTTCCAAACAGTCCGTCCGGAAGAAGGTCTGGATCTCCTCTAGTTGTCTCGAACCATCCAACCATACAGTCCAACCCGATCGTCCCAGAACCCCCAAACGGTCCGTCCGGAATAAGATCCGATCTCCGCTAGCTATCCCAAACCATCCAACCAAACCAGCCAACCCGACCGTCTTAGACCCGTCAAACTGTTGGACCCGAACCATCCGACCAAACCGTCGAACCCGATCGTCCCGGAACTTCCAAGCGGTCCGGCCGAAGAAGGTCCGGATCTCCTCTAGTTATCCCGAACCATCCAATCAAACCGGCCAACCCGACCCGTCTCAGACCCTCCAAACTGGTGGTCTCGAACCAGCCGAACAAAACCGTCCAACGCGACTGTCCTGGAACTTCCAAATGGTCTGTCCGGAAGGACTAGATGTCCTCTAATTGTCCCAAATCATCCGACCAAACCGTCCAACCCGACCATCCCAGACCTTCCAAACGGTCCGTCCGGAAGAAGGTCCGGTTCTCCTCCAATTCTCCCGAACCATCCGACCAAACCATCCAACCCGACCGTCTCGGACCCTCCAAACTGTTGTCCCGAACCGTCCGACCATACCGTCCAACCCGACCGTCTTGTACCCTCCAAACTGTTTCGTCCCAAACCATCCGACCAAACCGTCCAACCCGACCGTCCCGGACCTTCCAAACGGTCGGATCCAGAAGAAGGTCCAGATATCCTCTAGTTGCCCCAAACCATCCGACCAAACCGTCCATCCCGACCGTCCCGGACCCTCCAAACTGTTGGTCCCGAACCATCCAACCAAACCGTCCAACCTGACCGTCTTGGACACTCCAAATGGTCCATCCGGAAGGACTAGATCTCCTCTAATTGTCCCAAATCATCCGACCAAACCGTCCAACCCGACCATCCCGGACCTTCCAAACGGTCCGTCCGGAAGAAGGTCCGGTTCTCCTCTAGTTCTCCCGAACCATCCGACCAAACCATCCAACCCGACCGTCCCGGACCCTCCAAACTATTGTCCCGAACCATTCGACCAAACAGAACAACCCGACCGTCTTGGGCCCTCCAAACAGTTGGTCCCGAACCATCCGACCAAACCGTCCAACCAGATCGTCCTGGACCTTCCAAACGGTCCGTCTGGAAGAAGGTCCGGATCTCCTCTACTTGTCCCGAACCGTTCGACCAAACCATCCAACCCGACCGTCCCGGAACATCCAAACGGTCCGTCCGGAAGAAGGTCCGGATCTCCTCTAGTTGCCACAAACCATCCCGACCGTCCCAAACCATTCGACCAAACCGAACAACCCGACCGTCTTGGACCCTCCAAACTGTTGGTCCCGAACCATCCGACCAAACCGTCCAACCCGACCGTCTTGGACACTCCAAATGGTCCGTCCGGAAGGACTAGATCTCCTCTAATTGTCCCAAATCATCCGACCAAACCGTCCAACCCGACCATCTCGGACCTTCCAAACGGTTCGTCCGGAAGAAGGTCCGGTTCTCCTCTAGTTCTCCTGAACCATCCGACCAAACCATCCAACCCGACCGTCCCGGACCCTCCAAACTGTTGTCCCGAACCATTCGACCAAACCGAACAACCCGACCGTCTTGGACCCTCCAAACAGTTGGTCCGGAACCATCCGACCAAACTGTCCAACGCGACCGTCTTGGACACTCCAAATGGTCCGTCCGGAAGGACTAGATCTCCTCTAATTGTCCCAAATCATCCGACCAAACCTTCCAACCCGACCATCCCGGACCTTCCAAACGGTCCGTCCGGAAGAAGGTCCGGTTCTCCTCTAGTTCTCCCGAACCATCCGACCAAACCATCCAACCCGACCGTCCCGGACCCTCCAAACTGTTGTCCCGAACCATTCGACCAAACCGAACAACCCGACCTTCTTGGACCCTCCAAACAGTTGGTCCCGAACCATCCGACCAAACCGTCCAACCCGACCGTCCCGGAACTTCCAAACGGTCCGTCCGGAAGAAGGTCCGGATCTCCTCTAGTTGTCCCGAACCATCCGACCAAACCGTCAAAGCCGACCGTCTCAGACCCTCCAAACTGTTGGTCCCGAAACATCCGACCAAACCGTCCAACCCGACCGTCCCAAACCTTCCAAACGGTCCGTCTGGAAGAAGATCCGGTACTCCTCTAGTTCTACCGAACCATCCGACCAAACCATCGAACCCGACCGTCTCGGACCCTCCAAACTGTTGGTCCTGAACCATCCGACCAAACCATCCAACCCGACCGTCTTGGACCGTCCGAACTGTTGGTCTCGAACCATCTGACCAAACTGTCCAACCCCACCGTCCCTGGCCCTCCAAACTGGGTCCCAAACATCCAAAAAACGTCCACCCGCCATCTGACCCTCCAAACTCGGTCCCGAACCATCCGACCAAACCGTCCAACACGACCGTCCCGGACCCTCCCGAAGCTGTTGCAACCCGACCGTCTCGGACCCTCCAAACTGTTGGTCGCAAACCATCCGACCAAACCGTCCGACCCGACCGTCCCGGACCTTCCAAACGGTTGGTCGCAAACCATCCGATCAAACCGTCCGACCCGACCGTCCCGGACCTTCCAAACCGTCCGACCCAACCGTCCCGGAACATCCAAACGGTCAGTCCGGAAGAAGGTCCGGATCTCCTGTACTTGTCCCGAACCTTCCGACCAAACCGTCCAACCCGACCGTCCCGGAACTTCCAAACGGTCCGTCCGGAAGAAGGTCCAGATCTCCTCTAGTTGTCCCGAACCATCCGACCAACTGTCCAACCCGATCGTCCCGGGAACTTCCAAACGGTCCGTCCGGAAGATGGCCTAGATCTCCTCTAGTTGTCCCAAACCATCCGACCAAACCGTGCAACCCGATCGTCTCCCAAATGGTCCGTCCGGAAGAAGGTCCGGATCACCTCTGGTTGTCCCGGATCATCCGACGAAACCGTCCAACCCGATCGTCCCGGAACTTCCAAACGATCCGTCCGGAAGAAAGTCTGGCTCTAGTTGTCCCGAACCATCCAACGAAACCGGCCAACCCACCCGTCTCAGACCCTCCAAACTGGTGGTCCCAAATCATCCGCCCAAACCGTCGAACCCGACCATCCCGAACCTTCCAAACGGTCCGTTCGAAAGAAGGTCCGGTTCTCCTCTAATTATCCCGAACCATCGACCAAACCATCCAACCCGACCGTCCCGGACCCTCCAAACTGTCGTCCCGAACCATCCGACCAAACCGTCCAACCCGACCGTCTTGGAGCCTCCAAACTGTTCGTCCCAAACCATCCGACCAAACCGTCCAACCCGACCGTCCCGGACCTTCCAAACGGTCGGTCCGGAAGAAGGTGCAGATATCCTCTAGTTGGCCCAAACCATCCGACCAAACCGTCCAACCCGACCGTCCCGGACCCTCCAAACTGTTGGTCCCGAAACCATCCGACCAAACCGTCCAACCCGACCGTCTTGGACACTCCAAATGGTCCGTCCGGAAGGACTAGATCTCCTCTAATTGTCCCAAATCATCCGACCAAACCGTCCAACCCGACCATCCCGGACCTTCCAAACGGTCCGTCCGGAAGAAGGTCCGGTTCTCCTCTAATTGTCCCAAACCATCCGACCAAACCATCCAACCGGACCGTCCCGGACTCTCCAAACTGTTGTCCCGAACCATTCGACCAAACCGAACAACCCGACCGTCTTGGGCCCTCCAAACAGTTGGTCCCGAACCATCCGACCAAACCGTCCACCAATCGTCTGGACCTCCAAACGTCCGTCCGGAAGGGTCGGATCCCTGGTCCCGAACGTTCGCCAAACATCCACTCACCGTCCCGGAACTCCAAACGGTCCGTCCGAAGAAGGTCCGGATCTCCTCTAGTTGCCACAAAACCATCCGACCAAACCGTCCAACCCTATCGTCCCGAACCCTCCAAACTATTGGTCCCGAACCATCCGACCAAACCGTCCAACCCGACCGTCCCGGACACTCCAAACTGTTGGTCCCGAACCATCTGACCAAACCGTCCAACCCGATCGTCCCGGAACTTCCAAACGGTCCGTCCGGAAGATGGTCCGGATCTCCACTAGTTGTCTCAAACCATCCGACCAAACCGTCCAACCCGACCGTCCCGGAACTTCCAAACGGTCCGTCCGGAAGAAGGTCTGGATCTCCTCTAGTTGTTCCGAACCGTCCGACTAAACCGTCCAACCCGACCCTCCCGGAACTTCCAAACGGTCCGTCCGGAAGAAGGTCCGGATCTCCTCTAGTTGTCCCGACCGTCCGACCAAACCGTCCAACCCGACCCTCCCGGAAGTTCCAAACGGTCCGTCCGGAAGAAGGTCCGGATGTCCTCTAGTTCTCCCAAACCATCCAACCAAACCGTCCAACCCGACCATCGTGGACCCTCCAAACTGTTGGTCCCAAACCATCCGACTAAACCGTCCAACCAGACCGTCGCGGACCCTCCAAACTGTTGGTCCCGAACCTTCCGACCAAACCGTCCAACCCGACTGTCCTGGAACATCCAAATGGTCCGTCCGGAAGCTCTAGATCTCCTCTAATTGTGCCGAAACGTCCGGCCAAACCGTCCAACCCGACCGTCCCGGACCTTCCACACGGTCCGTCCGGAAGAAGGTCCGGTTCTCCTCTAGTTCTACCCGAACCATCCGACTAAACCGTCGAACCCGACCGTCTGGACCCTCCAAACTGTTGGTCCCCAACCATCCGACCAAAGCGTCCAACCCGACCGTGCGCGGGACCCTTCAAACATTTGGTCCCAAACCGTCCGACCCGACTATCCGGACTTTCCAAACGGTCCGTCCCGGAGAAGTCCGGCTCTCCATCTAGTTCTCCCGAACCAACCGACCAAATCGTGCAACGCGACCGTCCCGGACCCTCCAAACTGTTGGTCCCGAACCATCCGACCAAATCGTCCAACCCGACGGTCTCGGACGCTCCAAACTGTTGGTCCCGAACCATGCGACCAAACCCGCCCGTCCCGGAACATACAAACGGTCCGACCGGAAGAAGGTCCGGATCTCCTCTTGCTGTCCCAAACCATCCGACCAAACCGTCCAACCCGACCATCCCGGACCTTCCAAACGGTCCGTCCGGAAGAAGGTCCGGCTCTCCTCTAGTTCTCCCGAACCATCCAACAAAACCATCCATCCCGACCGTCTCGGACCCTCAAAACTGTTGGTCCCAAACCATCCGACCAAACCGTCCAACCCGACCGTCTCGGAGCCTCCAAACTGCTGGTCCCGAACAATCCGACCAAACCGTCCAACCCGACTGTCCCGGACCCTCCAAACTGTTGGTCCAGAATTATCAAACCAAATCATGCAACCCGACCGTCTCGGACCGTCCAAACTGTTGGTCCCGAACCATCCGACCAAATCGTTCAACCCGACCGTCTCGGACGCTCCAAACTGTTGGTCCCGAACCATCCGACCAAAGCCGACCGTCCCGGAACATACAAATGGTCTGTCCGGAAGAAGGTCCGGATCTCCTCTTGCTGTCCCAAACCATCCGACCAAAGTGTCCAACCTGACCGTCCGGACCTTCCAAACGGTCCGCCCGGAGGAAGGTCCGGTTCTCCTCTAGTTCTCCCGCACCATCCGACCAAACCGTCCAAGCCGACCGACCCGGAACATACAAACGGTCAGTCCGGAAGAAGGTCCGGATCTCCTTTTGCTGTCCCAAACCATCCGACCAAAGTGTCCAACCCGACAGTCCCGGACCTTCCAAACGGTCCGTCCGGAAGAAGGTCCAGTTCTCCTCTAGTTCTCCCGAACCATCCGACCAAACCATCCAACCCGACCGTCCCGGACCCTGCAAACTGTTGGTCCGGAACCATCCGACCAAACCGTCCAACCCGACCGTCTAGGACACTCCAAACTGTTGGTCCCGAACCATCCGACCAAACCGTCCAACCCGACCGTCCCGGACCTTCCAAACGGTCCGTTCGGAAGAAGGTCCGGATCTCCTCTAGCTGTCCCGAACCATCTGACCAAAGCGTCCAACCCGATCATCCCGGAACTTCCAAACGGTCCGTCAGGAAGAAGGTCCGGATCTCCTCTAGTTGTCCCGAACCATCCAACCAAACCGTCCAACCCAACCGTCTCAGACCCTCCAAACTGTTGGTCCCGAACTATCGGACCAAACCATCCAACCCGACTGTCCCGGAACTTCCAAATGGTCCGTCAGGAAGTTCTAGATCTCCTCTAATTGTCCCGAAATATCCGCCCAAACCGTCCAACCAAACCGTCCGGGACCTTCCGAACGGTCCGTCCGGAAGAATGTCCGGTTCTCCTCTGGTTCTGCCGAACCATCCGACCAAACCATCCAACCCGACCGTCCCGGACCCTCCAAACTGTTGGTCCCGAACCATCCGACCAAGCCGTCCAACCAGACCGTCGCGGACCCTCCAAACTGTTGGTCCCGAACCATCCGACCAAACCGTCCAACCCGACCGTCTCGGATCCCTCCAAACTGTTGGTCTCGAACCATCCGACCAAACTGTCCAACCCGACCGTCCCGGGCCCTCCAACCTTTTGGTCCCAAACCGTCGGACCAAACCGTCCAACCCGGCCGTCCCGGGACTTCCAAACGGTCCGTTCGGAAGAAGGTCCGGCTCTCCTCTAGTTTTCCCGAACCATCCGACCAAACCATCTAACCCGACCGTCCCGGTCCCTCCATACTATTGGTCCCAAACCATCTGACCAAAGCGTCCAACCCGACCGTCGCGGACCCTCCAAACTGTTGGTCCCGAACCATCCGACCAAACCGTCCGACCAAACCGTCCAACCCGACCGTCTCGGAACATCCAAACTGTTGGTCTGCAAATCATCCGACCAAATCGCCTAACCCGACCGTCTCGGACGCTCGAAACTGTTGGTCCCGAACCATCCGACCAAACCCGACCATCCCGGACATTCCAAAAGGTCCGTCCGGAAGAATGTCCGGTTCTCCTCTAGTTCTCCCGAACCATCCGACCAAACCGTCCAACACGACCGTCCCGGACCTTCGAAACGGTCCGTCCGGAAGAAGGTCCGGTTCTCCTCTAGTTCTCCCGAACCATTCGACCAAACCATCCAACCCGACCGTCCCGGACCCTCCAAACTGTTGGTCCTGAACCATCCGACCAAACCATCCAATCCGACCGCCTCGGACCCTCCAAACTGTTGGTCCCGAAGCATCCGACCGAACCGTCCAACCCGACCGTCCCGGGCCCTCCAAACTGTTGGTCCCGAACCATCCGACCAAACCGTCCAACCCGACCGTCCCGGACCTTCCAAACGGTCCGTCCGGAAGAAGGTCCGGCTCTCCCCTAGTTCTCCCGAACCATCCGACCAAACCATCCAACCCGACCGTCCCGGACCCTCCAAACTGTTGGTCCCGAACCATCCGACCATACCTTCCAACCCGACCGTCTCGGACCCTCCAAACTGTTGGTCCCGAACCATCCGACCAAACCTGACCGTCCCGGAACATACAAACGGTCCGTCCGGAAGAAGGTCCGGATCTCCTCTTGTTGTCCCTGAACAATCCGACCCGACCGTCGCGGACCCTCCAAACTGTTGGTCCCGAATCACCTGACCAAATCATGCAACCCGACCGTCTCGGATCCTCCAAACTGTTGGTCCCGAACCATCCGACCAAACCCGACCGTCTCGGAACCTACAAACGATCCGCCCGGAAGAAGGTCCGGATCTCCTCTAGTTCTTCCGAACCAACTGACCAAACCGTCCAAACCGACCGTCTCGGACCTTCCAAACGGTTTCCTCCGGAGGAAGGTCCGGCTCTCCTCTAGTTCTCTCGAACCGTCCGACCAAACCATCCAACCTGATCGTCCCGGATCCTCCAAACTGTTGCGTCCCGAACCATCCGACCAAACCGACCAACCCGACCGTCCCGGACCCACCAAACGGTCCGTCCAGAAGATCTAGATCTCCTCTAATTGTCCCAAATCATCCGACCAAACCGTCCAACCCGACCGTCCCGGACCTTCGAAACGGTCCGTCCGGAAGAATGTCCGGTTCTCCTCTAATTCTCCCGAACGATCCGACCAAACCGTCCAACCTGACCTTCCCGGACCCTCCAACCTGTTGGTCCCGAATCATCCGACCAAATCGTCCAACCCGACTGTCTCGGACGTTCAAAACTGTTGGTCCCGAACCATCCGACCAAACCCGACCATCCTGGAACATACAAACGGTCCGTCCGGAAGAAGGTCCGGATCTCCTGTAGTTCTCCCGAACCAACTGACCAAACTGTCGAGCCCGACCGTCTTGGACACTCCAAACTGTTCGTCCCGAACGATTCGACCAAACCGTCCAACCCGACCGTTCCGGAACTTCCAAACGGTTCCGTCCGGAAAAAGGTCCCGATCTCCTCTAGTTGTTCCGAACCATCCAACCTAACCGTCCAACCCGACCGTCTCAGACCCTCCAAACTGTTGGTCCCGAACCATCCGACCAAACCGTCCAACCCGACTGTCCTGGAACATCCAACGGTCCGTCCGGAAGGTCTAAATCTCCTCTAATTGTCCCAGACCATCCGACCAAACCGTTCAACCTGACCGTTCCGGACCTTCCAAATGGTCCGTCTGGAAGAATGTTCGGTTCTCCTATAGTTCTCCCGAACCATCCGACCAAACCATCCAACCCGACCGTCCCGGACCCACCAAACTGTTGGTCCTGAGCCATCCGACCAAACCGTCTAACCCGACCGTCTCGGTCCCTCCAAACTGTTGGTTCCGAACCTTCCGACCAAACTGTCCAAACCGACCGTCCCAGAACTTCCAAACGGTCCATCCAGAAGAAGGTCCGGTTCCCCTCTAGTTCTCCCGAACCATCCGACCAAACCGTCCAACCCGACCGTCTCAGACCCTCCAAATTGTTGGTCCCGAATCATCCGACCAAATCATGCAACCCGACCGTCTCGGACCTTCCAAACTGTTCATCCCGAACCATCCGATAAAATCGTCCAACCCGAGTGTCTCGGATGCTCCAAACTGTTGGTCCCGAACCATCCGACCAAACCCGACCGTCCTGGAACATACAAAGGGTCCGTCCGGAAGAAGGTCCGGATCTCCTCTAGTTGTCCCGAACCATCCGACCAAACCGTCCAACCCGACCGTCCCGGACCTTCCAAACGGTCCGTCCGGAAGAATGTCTGGTTCTCCTCTAGTTCTCCCGAACCATCCGTCCAAACCGTCCAACCCGACCGTCCCAGAAGTTCCAAACGGTCCGTTCGGAAGAATGTCCAGAATTCCTCTAGTTGTCCCGAACCATCCGACCCGACCGTCCCGAACCCTCCAAAGTGTTGGTCCTGAATCATCCGACCAATCATGCAACCCGACCATCTCGGACGCTTCAAACTGTTGGTCCCAAACCATCCGACCAAATCGACCAACCCGACCGTCTCGGACGCTCCAAACTGTTGGTCCCGAACCCTCCGACCAAACCCGACCATCCTGGACCATACAAACGGTCCGTCTGGAAGAAGGTCCGGATCTCCTCTAGTTCTCCCGAACCAACTGACCAAACCGTCCAACCCGACCGTCCCGGAAATTCCAAACGGTTCTGTCCGGAAGAATGTCCCGATCTCCTCTACTTGCCCCGAACCATCCAACCTAACCGTCCAACCCGACCGTCTCAGACCGTCCAAACTGTTGGTCCCAAACCATCCGACCAAACCGTCCAACCCGACCGTCCCGGATCCTCCAAGCTGTTCGTCCCGAATCATCCGACCAAACCGTCCAACCCGACCATCCCGGGCCCTCCAAACTGTTGGTCCCAAACCATCCGACCAAACCGTTCCAAACCCGACCGTCCCAGACCTTCCAACTGTTGGTCCCGAACCACCCGACCAACCGTCCAACCCGACGTCCTGGAACTTCCAAATGGTCCGTCCGGAAGGTCTACATCTCCTCTAATTGTCCCAAACCATCCGACCAAACCGTCCAACCCGACCGTCCCGGACCTTCCAAACGGTCCGTCCGGAAGAAGGTCCGGTTTTCCTCTAGTTCTCCCGAACCATCTGACCAAACCCTCCAACCCGACCTTCCCGGACCCACCAAAACTGTTGGTCCTGAGCCATCCGACCAAAACCGTCCAATCCGACCGTCTCGGACCCTCCAAACTGTTGGTTCCGAACCATACGACCGGACCGTCCACAAACCAGAAGAAGGTCCGGTTCTCCTCTAGTTCTCCCGAACAATTCGACCAAACCATCCAACCCGACCGTCCCGGACCCTCCAAACTGTTGGTCCCGAACCATCCGACCAAACCGTCCAACCCGACCGTCCTCCAAACGGTGCGTCCGGAAGAAGGTCCAGTTCTCCTCTAGTTCTCCCGAACCATCCGAACCAAACCATCCAACCCGACCGTCCCGGACCCTCCAACCTGTTGGTCCCGAACTGTCCGACCAAACTGCCAAACCCGACCGTCTCGGACCCTCCGAACTGTTGGTCCCGAGCCTACGACCAAACCGTCCAACCCGATCGTCCGAGACCATCCAAACGGTCCGTCCGGAAGAATGTCCGGAACTCCTCTAGTTGTCCTGAACCATCCGACCCGACCGTCCCGGACCCTCCAAAGTGTTGGTCCCGAATCATCCGACCAAATCATGCAACCCGACCGTCTCAGACCCTCCAAACTGTTGGTCCCAAACCATCCGACAAAATAGTCCAAACCGACCGTCTCTTACGCTCCAAACTGTTGGTCCCGACCATCCGACCAAACAGCCCAACCCGACCGTCTCGGACCCTCCGAACTGTTGGTCCCGAGCCTACGACCAAACTGTCCAACCCGACCGTGCCGGACCTTCCAAACGGTCCGTCCGGAAGAAGGTTCGGTTCTCCTCTAGTTCTCCCGAACCATCCGACCAAACCATCCAACCCGACCGTCCCGGACCTTCCAAACTGTTGGTCCCGAACCATTCGACCAAACCGTCCAACCCGACCGTCCCGGAACTTCCAAACGGTACCATCCGGAAGAAGGTCCCGATCTCCTCAAGTTGTCCCGAACCATCCAACCTAACCGTCCAACCCGACCTTCTCAGAGCCTCCAAACTGTTGGTCCCGAACCATCCGACCAAACCGTCCAACCCGACTGCCCTGGAACGTCCAAATGGTTCGTCCGGAAGCTCCAGATCTCCTCTAATTGTCCCAAACCATCCGACCAAACCGTCCAGCCCGACCGTCCCGGACCTTCCAAATCGCCCGTCCGGAAGAAGGTCCGTCCTCCTCTAGTTCTCCCGAACCATCCGACAAACCATCCAACCCGACCGTCCGGACCCACCAAACTGTTGGTCCTGAACCATCCGACCAAACGTCCAACCCGACCATCCTAGACCCTCCAAACTGTTGGTCCCGAACCATCCGACCAAACCGTCCAACCCGACCGTTCCGGAACTTCCAAATGTACGTCTGGAAGAAGGTCTGGATCTCGTCTAGTTCTCCCGAACCATCCTACCAAACCGTCCAACCCGATCGTCCCGGAACTTCCAAACGGTCCGTCCGGAAGAAGGTCCGGATCTCCTCTAGTTGTCCCGAACCATCCGACCAAACCATCCAACCCGACCGTCCCGGACGTCCAAACGGTCCGACCGGAAGAAGGTCCGGATCTGCTCTAGTTGTCCCGAACCATCCGACCAAGCCGTCCAACCCGACCGTGCCGGACCTTCCAAACGGTCCGTCCGGAAGAAGGTTCGGTTCTCCTCTAGTTCTCCCGAACCATTCGACCAATCCGTCCAAGCCGACCACCCCGGACCCTCCGAACTGTTGGTCCCGAACCATCCGACCAAATCGTCCAACCCGATCGTCCCGGAACTTCCAAACGGTCCGTCCGGAAGAAGATTCGGATCTCCTCTAGTTATCCCGAACCATCCGACCAAACCGGCCAACCCGACCGTCTCAGACCCTCCAAACTGTTGGTCCCGAGCCATCCAACCAAACCGTCCAACCTGACTGTCCTGGAACTTCCAAACGGTCCGTCCGGAAGAAGGTCCGGATCTTCTCTAGTTGTCCCGAACCATCCGACCAAACAGTCCAACCCGACCGTCCTAGAACCCCCAAACGGTCCGTCCGGAAGAAGATCCGGATCTCCTCTAGTTATCCCGAACCATCCAACCAAACTGGCCAACCCGACCGTCTCAGACCCTCCAAACTGTTGGTCCCGAACCATCCAACCAAACCTTCCAACCTGACTGTTCTGGAGCTTCCAAATGGTCCGTCCGGAAGGTCCAGATCTCCTCTAATTGTCCCAAATAATCCAACCAAACCGTCCAACCCGACCGTCCCGGACCTTCCAAACGGTCCGTCCGGAAGGAGGTCCGGTTCTCCTCTAGTTCTCCTGAACCATCCGACCAAACCATCCAACCCGACCGTCCCAGACCCTCCAAACTGTTAGTCCCGAACCATCCGACCGAACCACCCAACCCGACCGTCCTAGACCCTCCAAACTGTTAGTCCCGAACCATCCGACCAAACCATCCAACCAGACCGTCTTGGACCCTCCAAACTGTTGATCCCGAACCATCCGACCAAACCGTCCAATCCGACCCTCCCGGGAACTCCAAACTATTGGTCCCAAACCATCCATCCACACCTTCCAACCCGACCGTCCCGGATCTTCCAAACGGTCCGTCCGGAAGAAGGCCCGGATCTCCTCTAGTTGTTTCGAACCATCCGACCAAACCGTCCAAAACCGACCGTCCCGGAACTTCCAAACGGTCCGTCCGGAAGAAGGTCCGGATCTTCTCTAGTTGTCCCGAACCATCCGACCAAAGCGTCCAACCCGACCATCCCGGAACTTCCAAACGGTCCGTCCGGAAGAAGGTCTGGATATCCACCAGTTGTCCCGAACCATCCAACCACACCGTCCAACCCGACCGTCCCGGGAACTCCAAACTATTGGTCCCAAACCATCCATCCACACCGTCCAACCCGACCGTCCCGGATCTTCCAAACAGTCCGTCCGGAAGAAGGCCCGGATCTCCTCTAGTTGTCCCGAACCTTCCGACCAAACTGTCCAAACCGACCGTCCCGGAACTTCCGAACGGTTCGTCCGGAAGAAGGTCCGGATCTCCTCTAGTTGTCCCGAACCATCCGACCAGACCGTCCAACCCGACCGTCCCGGAACATCCGAACGGTCCGTCCGGAAAAGGTCCAGATCTCCTCTAGTTGTCCCGAACCATCCGACCAAACCGTCCAAACCGACCGTCCCGGAACCTCCAAACGGTCCGTCCGGAAGAAGGTCCGGATCTCGCCTAGTTGTCCCGAACCATCCGACCAGACCGACCAACCCGACTGTCTCAGACCCTCGAAACTGCTGGTCCTAAACCATCCGACCAAACTGTCCACCCCGACAGTCTCAGACCCTCCAAACTGTTCGTCCCGAACCATCCGACCAAACCGTCCAACCCGACCGTCTCGGACCCTCCAAACTGTTGGTCCCGAACCATCCGAACAACCGTCCAACCCGACCGTCGTGGACCTTCCAAACTGTTGGTCCCGAACCATCCGACCAAACCGTCCAACCCGACCGTCCCGGGCCCTCCGAACTATTGGTCCCAAACCATCCATACACACCGTCCAACCCGACCGCCCCGGAACTTCCAAACGGTCCGTCTGGAAGAAGGTCCGGTTCTCCTCTAGTTGTCCCGAACCATCCGACGAAACCGTCAAACCCCCGACTGTCCTGGAACTTCCAAATGGTTCGTCCAGAAGTTCTTGAGGTCCTCTAATTGTCCCGAAACATCCGACCAAGCCGTCCAACCTGACCGTCCTGGACCTTCCAAACGGTCCGTCCGGAAGAAGGTCCGGTTCTCCTCTAGTTCTCCTGAACATCCGACCAAACCATCCAACCCGACCGTCCCGGACCCGCCAAACTGTTGGTGCCAGACCATCCGGCCAAACCGTCCAACCCGACCGTCTCAGACCCTCCAAACTGTTGGTCTCGGACCATCCGACCAAACTTTCCAACCCGATCGTCCCGGACCCTCCAAGCTGTTGGTCCCGAATCATCCGACCAAACCGTCCAACCGACCGTCCCGGGCCCTCCAAACTGTTGGTCCCAAACCATCCGACCAAACCGTCCAACCCGACAATCCCGGACCTTCCAAACAGTCCGTCCGGAAGAAGGTCTGGATCTCCTCTAGTTCTCCCGAACCATCCAACCATACAGTCCAACCCGACCGTCCCAGAACTTCCAAACGGTCCCTCCGGAAGAAGGTCCGGATCTCCTCTAGTTGTCCCGAACCATCCGACCAAACCGCCCAACCCGATCGTCCTGGAACTTCCAAACGGTCCGTCCGGAGAAGGTCCGGATCTCCTCTAGTTGTCCCGACCGTCCGACCAAACCGTCCAACCCGATCGTCCCGGAACTTCCAAACGGTCCGTCCGGAAGAAGGTTCGGATCACCAAACCGGCCAACGCGACCGTCTCAGACCCTCCAAACTGTTGGTCCTGAACCATCCGACCAACCCGTCCAACCCGACTGTCCCTGGAGCTTCCAAATGTCCGTCCGGAAGGTCCAGATCTCCTCTAATTGTCCCAAATCATCCGACCAAACATCCAACCCAACCGTCCCGGACCTTCCAAACGGTCCCTCCGGAAGAAGGTCAGGTTCTCCGCTAGTTCTCCCGAACCATCCGACCAAACCATCCAACCCGACGTCCCAGACCCACGAAACTGTTGGTCCTGAACCATCCGACCAAACCGTCCAACCCGACTGTCTCAGACCCTCCAAACTGCTGGTCCTGAACCATCCGACCAACTGTCCAACCCGACAGGCTCAGACCCTCCAAACTGTTCGTCCCGAACCATCCGACCAAACCGTCCAACCCGACCGTTTCGGACCCTCCAAACTGTTGGTCCCGAACCATCCGACCAAACCCGTCCAACCTGACCGCCCCGGAACTATTGATCCCAAACCATCGATCCACACCATCCAACCCGACCGCCCCGGAACTTCCAAACGGTCCGTCCAGAAGAAGGTCCGGATCTCCTTTTGTTGTCCCGAACCATCCGACCAAACCGTCCAACCCGACCGTCCCGGAATTTCCAAACGGTCCATCCGGAAGAAGGTCCGGATCTCCTCTAGTTGTCCCGAACCGTCCGACCAAAGCGTCCATCCCGACCGTCCCGGAACTTCCAAACGGTCCGTCCGGAAGAAGGTCCAGATATCCACTAGTTGTCCCGAACCATCCCACCACGCCGTGCAACCCGACCGTCCCGGAACTTCCGAATGGTCCGTCCGGAAAAGGTCCGGATATCCTCTTGCTGTCCCAAACCATCCGACCAAGCCGTCCAACCCGACCGTCCCTTAACTTCCAAATGGTCCGTCTGGAAGAAGGTCCGGATCTCCTCTAGTTGTCCCGAACCATCCGACCAGACTCCAAACCGCCCAATCCGACCGTCCCGGAATGTCCAAACGGTCCGTCCGGAAGAAGGTCCGGCTATCCTCTTGTTGTCCCGAACCATCCCACCACACCGTGCGACCCGACTGTCCCGGAACATCCGAACGGTCCGTCCGGAGAAGGTCCGGATCTCCTCTAGTTGTCCCGAACCATCCGACCAACCGTCCAACCCGACGTCCCGGACATTCCAAACGGTTCGTCCGGAAGAAGGTCCGGCTCTCCTCTAGTTCTCCTGAACCATATGACCAAACCGTACAACCTGACCATCTCGGTCCGTCCAAACTGTTGGTCCCGAACCATCCGACCAAACCGTCCAACCCGACTGTCTTGGACCCTCCAAACTGTTGGTCCCGAACCATCCGACCAAACCGTCCAACCCGACCCTCTCGGAACTTCCAAACGGTCCGTCTGGAAGAAGGTCCGGATCTCATCTAGTTGTCTCGAACCATCCGACCAAACCGTCCAACCCGGCCGTGTCAGACCCTCCAAACTGTTGCGCCCGAACCATCCGACCAAACCGTCCAACCTGACGGTCCTAGAACTTCCAAATGGTCCGTCCGGAAGTTGTAGATCTCCTCCAATTGCCCCGAAACATCCGACCAAACCGTCCAACCCGACCGTCTCGGACCTTCCAAACGGTCCATACGGAAGAAGGCCCGGTTCTTCTCTAGTTCTCCCGATCCATCCGACCAAACCATCCAATCTGACCGTCCCGGACCCTCCAAACTGTTGGTCCCGAACCATCCGACCAAACCGTTAAACCCGACCGTCTTGGACTCTCCAAACTGTTGGTCTCGAACCATCCGACCAAACCGTCCAACCCAACCGCCCCGGGCCCACCAAATTTTGGTCCCAAACCGTCCGACCAAACCATCCAACCCAACCGTCCCGGACCCTCCAAACTGTTGGTCCCAAACCATCCGACCAAAGCGTCCAACTTGACCGTCGCGGACCCTCCAAACTGTTGGTCCCGAACCATCCGATCAAACCATCCGAACCCGACCGTCCTTGACCCTCCAAGCTGTTGGTCCCGAATCATCCGACCAAAACCCAACCGTCCCGGACCCTCCAAACTGTTGGTCCCGAACCATTCGACCAAACCCAACCGTCCCGGAGGATACAAACGGTCCGTCCGGAAGAAGGTCCGGATCTCCTCTTGCTGTCCCAAACCATCCGACCAAACGGTCCAACCCGACCGTCCCGTACATTCCAAAAGGTCCGTACGGAAGAATGTCCGTTTCTCCTCTAGTTCTCCCGAACCATCCAATCAAACCGTCTAACCTGACCGTCTCGGACACTCCAACTGTAGGTCACGAACCATCCGACCAAATCGTCCAACCCGACCATCCCGGAACTTCCAAACGGTCCGTCCGGAAGAAGGTCCGGATCTCCTCTAGTTGTCCCCGAACCATCCGACCAAACCGTCCAACCCGACCGTCCCGGAATTTCTTAACGGTCCGTCCGGAAGAAGGTCCGGATCTCCTCTAATTGTCCCGAAATATCCGACCAAGCCGTCCAACCCGACCGTCCCGGACCTTCCAAACGGTCCGTCCGGAAGTAGGGCCCGTTTCTGCTCTAGTTCTCCCGAACCATCCAAATTGTTGGTCCCGAACCACCTGTACCAATCCGTCCAACCCGACCGTCCCGGGCCCTCCAAACTATTGGTCCCAAACCATCCATCCACACGGTCCAGCCCGACCGTCCCGGAACTTCCAAACGGTCCGTCCGAAAGAAGGTTCGGATCCCCTCTAGTTGTCCCGAACCATCCGACCAAACCGTCCAACCCGACCGTCCCGGAACTTCCACACGGTCCGTCCGGAAGAAGGTCCGGATCTCCTCTAGTTGTCCCGAACCGTCCGACCAAAGCGTCCAACCCGACCATCCCGGAACATCCAAACGGTCCGTTCGGAAGAAGGTCCCGATATCCTCTAGTTGTCCCGAACCATCCCACCACACCGTGCAAGCTGACCGTGCCGGATCTTCCAAACGGTCTGTCCGGAACAAGGTCCGGATCTCTGCTAGTTGTCCCGAACCATCCGACCAAACCGTCCAACCCGACCGTCCCGGAATTTCCAAACGGTCCATCCGGATGAAGGTCCGGATCTCCTCTAGTTGTCCCGAACCATCCAACCAAACCGTGCAACCCGACCGCCTGGGACCGTCCAAACTGTTGGTCCCAAACCATCCGACCAAACCGTCCAACCCGACCGTCCCGGATCCTCCAAGCTGTTCGTCCCGAATCATCCGACCAAACCGTCCAACCCGACCATCCCGGGCCCTCCAAACTGTTGGTCCCAAACCATCCGACCAAACCGTCCAACCCGACCGTCCCAGACCTTCCAAACGGTCCCTCCGGAAGAAGGTCCAGATCTCCTCTAGTTGTCCCGAACCATCCGACCAAACCGCCCAACCCGATCGTCCCGGAACTTCCAAACGGTCCGTCCGGAAGAAGGTCCGGATCTCCTCTAGTTGTCCCGAACCATCCGACCAAACCGTCCAACCCGATCGTCCCGGAACTTCCAAACGGTCAGTCCGGAAAAGGTCCCGATCTCCTCTAGTCGTCCCGAACCATCAGACCAAACCGTCCAATCCGACCGTCCCGGAACTTCGAAACGGTCCGTCTGGAAGAAGGTCCGGATCTCCTCTAGTTGTCCTGAACCATCCGACCAGATCGTCCAACCCGACCGTCCTGGAACATCCATATGGTCCGTCTGGAAGAAGGTCCGGATATGCTCTTGTTGTCCCGAACCATCCCACCACACCGTGCAACCAGACCGTCCCGGATCTTCCAAACGGTCCGGCCGGAAGAAGCTCCGGATCTCCTCTAGTTGTCCCGAACCGTCCGACCAAAGCGTCCAACCCGACCGTCCCGGAACTTCCAAACTGTCCGTCCGGAAGAAGCTCCGGACCTCCTCTAGTGGTCCCGAACCATCCGACCAAACCGTCCAACCCGACCGTCCCGAAACATCCAAACGGTCCGTCCGGAGAAGGTCCAGACCTCCTCTAGTTGTCCCAAACCATACCACCACACCGTGCAACCTGACCGTCCCGGAACTTCCAAACGGTCCGTCTGGAAGAAGGTCCGGATCTCCTCTAGTTGTCCCGAACCATCCGACCAAACCGCCCAGCCAGACCGTCCCGGAACTTCCAACTGTCCGTCCGGAAGACGGTCCTGATCTCCTCTAGTTGTCCCGAACGATCCGACCAAACCGTCCGACCCAACCGTCTCGGACCCTCCAAACTGTCCAACCCAACCGTCCCGGACCTTCCAAACGGTCCGTCCAGAAGAAGGTACGGATCTCCTCTAGTTGTCCCGAACCATCCAACCAAACCGTCCAACCCGACCATCCTGAAACATCCAAACGGTCCGTCCGGAAGAAGGTCCTGATCTCCTCTAGTTGTCCCGAACCATCCGACCAAACCGTGCAACCTCACCGTCCCGGACCTACCAAACGGTCCGTCTGGAAGAAGGTCCGGTTCTCCTCTAGTTCTCCCGAACCATCCGACCAAACCGTCCAACCCGACCGACCCGGACCCTCCAAACTGTTAGTTCCGAACCATCCGACCATACCGTCCAACCCGACCGTCCCGTACCTTCCAAACGGTCCGTACGGAAGAATGTCCCGTACCTTCCAAACCGTCTAACCCGACCGTCTCGGACACACCAAACTGTTGGTGCCGAATCATCCGACCAAACCGTCCAACCCGACCGACCCGGACCCTCCAAACTGTTGGTCCCCAACCATCCGACCAACCGTCCAATCCGACCGTCTCGGTCCCTCCAAACTATTGGTCCCCAACCATCCGACCAAACCGTCCAACCCGACCGTCCCGGACCCTCCAAACTGTTGGTCCCGAATCATGCGACTAAATCATGTAACCCGACCGTCCCGGATCTTCCAAACGGTCCGTCCGGAAGAAGGTCCGGTTCTCCTCTAGTTCTCCCGAACCATCCGACCAAACCATCCAACCCGACCGTCCCGGACCCTCCAAACTGTTGGTCCCGAACCATCCGACCAAACCGTCCAACCCGACCGTCTCGGAGCCTCCAAACTGTTGGTCCCGAACCGTCCGACCAAACCGTCCAACCCGACCGTCCCGAAACGTCCAGACGGTCCGTCCGGAAGAAGGTCCGGATCTCCTCTAGTTGTCCCGAACCATCCGACCAAACCGTCCAACCCGACCGTCTCAGATCCTCCAAATGGTCCGTCCGGAAGTTCTAGATCTCCTCTAATTGTCCCGAGCCATCCGACCAAACCATCCAACCCGACTGTCCTGGAACTTCCAAATGGTCCGTCCGGAAGGTCTAGATCCCGTCTAATTGTCCCAAACCATCCGACCTAACCGTCCAACCCGACTGTCTCGGACCCTCCAAGCTGTTGGTCCCGAACCATCCGACCAAACCGTCCAACCCGACCCTCTGGGACCCTCCAAACTGTTAGTCCCGAATCATCTGACCAAATCATGCAACCCGACTGTCTCGGACCCTCCAAACTGTTGGCCCCGAACCACCCGACGAAAACTGTCCAACCCGACCGTCTCGGACCCTCCAAACCGTGGGTCTCGAACGATCCGATCAAATCGTCAAGCTCGACCGTCCCGGAACATCTAAACGGCCCGTTCGGAAGAAGGTCCGGCACTCCTCTAGTTCTCCTGAACCATTCGACCAAACCATCCATCCCGACCGTCCGGGACCCTCCAAACTGTTGGTCCCGAACCATCCGACCAAACCGTCCAACCCGACCGTTCCGGACCCTCCAAACTGTTGGTCCCGAATCATCCGACCAAATCTTGCAACCGACCGTCTCGGACCCTCCAAGCGACAGGTCCCGAACCATCCGACCAAACCATCCAACCCGACCGTCCCGTACCCTCCAAACTGTTCGTCCCGAACCATCCGACCAACCCGTCCAACCGACCACCCCGGACCCTCCGAACTGTTGGTCCCGAACCATCCGACCAAACCATCCAACCCGACCGTCTCGGACCCTCCAAACTGTTGGTCCCGAACCGTCCAACCCGACCGTCCCGGAACATCCAAACGGTCCGTCCCGAAGAAGGTCCGGATCTCCTCTAGTTGTCCCGAGCCATCCGACCAAACCGTCGAACCCGACCGTCCAGGCACTTCCGAACGGTCCGTCCGGAACAAGGTCCGGATCTCCTCTTTTTGTCCCGAACCATCTGACCAAACCGTCCAACCCGACCGTCGCGGACCCTCCAAACTGTTGGTCCCGAACCATCCGACCAAACTGTCCAACCTGACCGTCTCGGTCCCTCCAAACTGTTGGTCCCCAACCAACCGACCAAACCGTCCAACCCGACCGTCCCGGACCCTCCAAACTGTTGGTCCCGAATCATGCGACCAAATCATGCAACCCGACCGTCCCGGACCTTCCAAACGGTCCGTCCGTAAGAAGGTCCGGTTCTCCGCTAGTTCTCCCGAACCATCCGACCAAACCATCCAACCCGACCATCCCGGACCCTCCAAACTGTTGGTCCCGAACCATTCGACCAAACCGTCCAACCCGACCGTTTCGGAGCCTCCAAACTGTTGGTCCGAACCGTCCGATCAAACCGTACAACCCGACTGTCCCGAAACGTCCAAAGGGTCCGTCCGGAAGAAGCTCCGTATCTCCTCTAGTTTTTCCGAACCATCCGACCAAACCATCCAATCCGACCACCCCGAATCCTCCGAACTGTTGGACCCGAACCATCCGACGAAACCATCCAACCCGACTGTCTCGGACCCTCCAAACAGTTGGTCCTGAACAGTCCGACCAAACCGTCCTACCCGACCGTCCCGAAACTCCCAAACGGTCCGTCCGGAAGAAGGTCCCGGTCTCCTCTAGTTGTCCCAACCATCAGACCATACCGTCCAGCCCGACCGTCTCGGACCCTCCAAACTGTTGGTCCCGAACCATCCGACCAAACTGTCCAACCCGATCGTCTCGGACCCTCCAAACTGTTGGTCCCCAACCATCCGACCAAACCGTCCAACCCGACCGTCCCGGGCCCTTCAAACTGTTGGTCCCAAATCATCTGACCAAACCGTCCAACCCGACCGTCCCGGACCTTCGACACGGTCCGTCCGGAAGAAGGTCTGGCTCTCCTCTAGTTCTCCCGAACCATCCGACCAAACCATCCAACCAGACCGTCCCGGACCCACCAAACTGTTGGTCCCGAACCGTCCGACCAAACCGTCCAACCCGACCGTCCCGAAACTTCCGAACGGTCCGTCCAGAGGAAGGTCCTGATCTCCTCTAGTTCTCCCGAACCATCCGACCAAACCGTCCAACCCGACCGTCCCGAAACTTCCAAACGGTCCGTCCGGAAGAAGGTCCAGATCTCCTCTAGTTGTGCCGAACCATATGACCAAACCGTCCAGCCCGACCGTCTCGGACCCTCCAAATTGTTGGTCCCGAACCATCCGACCAAACCATCCAACCCGACCGTCCCGGACCCTCCAAACTGTTGGTACCGAACCGTCCGACCAAACCGTCCAACCCGACAATCCCGAAACTTCCAAACGGTCCGTCCGGAGGAAGGTCCTGATCTCCTCTAGTTCTCCCGAACCATCCGACGAAACCGTCCAACCCGATCGTCCTGGACCTTCCAAACGGTCCGTCCGGAAGAAGGTCCTGTTCTCCTCTAGTTCTCCTGAACCATCCGACCAAACCGTCCAACCCGACCGTCTCGGGCCCTCCAAACTGTTAGTCCCGAACCATCCGACCATACCGTCCAACCCGACAGTCTCGGAACTTCCAAACGGTCCGTCCGAAAGAAGGTCCGGATCTCCTCTAGTTGTCCCGAAACATCCAACCAAACCGTCCAACCCGACCGTCCAACCCGACTGTCCTGTAACTTCCAAATGGTCCGTCCGGAAGGTCTACATCTCCTCTAATTGTCCCAAACCATCCGACCAAACCGTCCAACCCGACCGTCCCGGACCTTCCAAACCGTCCGTCCGGTTCTCCTCTAGTTCTCCCGAACCCATCCGACCAAACCGTCCAACCCGACCGTCCCGGACCGTTCAAACTGTTGGTCCCAAACCATCCGACCAAACCGTCCAACCCGACCATCGCGGATCCTCCAAATTGTTGGTCCCGAACCATTCGACCAAACCGTCCAACCCGACAATCCCGGGCCCTGCAAACTGTTGGTCCCGAACCGTCCGACCAAACCGACCAACCCGACCGTACCGGATCTTCGACACGGTCCGTCCGGAAGAATGTCCAGCTCTCCTCTAGTTCTCCCGAACCATCCGACCAAACCATCCAACCCGATCATCCCGGAACTTCCAAACGGTCCGTCTGGAAGAAGGTCGGGATCTCCTCTTATTGTCCCGAACCATTCGACCAAACCATCCAATCCGACCGTCTCGGACCCTACAAACTGTTGGTACCGAACCGTCTGACCAAACCGTCCAATCCGACCGTCCCAAACCTTCCAAACGGTCCGTCCGGAAGAAGGTCCGATTCTCCGCTAGTTCTCCCGAATCAACCGACCAAGCCGTCCAACCCGACCATCTCGGACCCTCCAAACTGTTGGTCCCGAACCGTCCGACCAAACCGTTCAACCCGACTGTCCCGGAACTTCCAAACGATCCGTCCGGAAGATGGTCCAAATCTCCTCTACTTGTACTGAACCATCCAACCAAATCGTCCAACCCGACCGTCTCAGACCCTCCAAACTGTTGGTCCCGAACCCTGCGACGAAATCGTCCAGCCCGACTGTCCTGGAACCTCCAAATGGTTCGTCCGGAAGGTCTAGATCTCCTCTAATTGTCCCAAACCATCTGACCAAACCGTCCAACCCGACCGTCCCGGACCTTTTGAAACGTCCGTCCGGAAAAAGGTCCGGTTCTCCGCTAGTTCTCCGGAACCATCCGACCAAACCATCCAGCCCGACCGTCCCGGACCCTCCAAACTGTTGGTCCCGAACCATCCGACCAAACCGTCCAACCCGACCGTCTCGGACCCTCGAAACTGTTGGTCCCGACCCATCCGACCAAACTGTCCAAGCCGACCGTCCCGGACCGTCCAAACTGTTCGTCCCGGACCATCCGACCAAATCGTCCAAACCGACCGTCTCGGATGCTCCAAACTGTTGGTCCAAACGGTCCGTCCGGAAGACGGTCCGGATATCCTCTAGTATCTTGAACCATCCATCCGGAAGAAGGTCCGGACCTCCTGTAATGGTCCCGAACCATCCGACCAAACCGTCCAACCCGACCGTCTCGGACACACCAAACTGTTGGTGCCGAATCATCCGACCAAACCGTCCAACCCGACCGACCCGGACCCTCCAAACTGTTGGTCCCCAACCATCCGACCAAACCGTCCAATCCGACCGTCTCGGTCCCTCCAAACTATTGGTCCCCAACCATCCGACCAAACCGTCCAACCCGACCGTCCCGGACCCTCCAAACTGTTGGTCCCGAATCATGCGACTAAATCATGTAACCCGACCGTCCCGGATCTTCCAAACGGTCCGTCCGGAAGAAGGTCCGGTTCTCCTCTAGTTCTCCCGAACCATCCGACCAAACCATCCAACCCGACCGTCCCGGACCCTCCAAACTGTTGGTCCCGAACCATCCGACCAAACCGTCCAACCCGACCGTCTCGGAGCCTCCAAACTGTTGGTCCCGAACCGTCCGACCAAACCGTCCAACCCGACCGTCCCGAAACGTCCAGACGGTCCGTCCGGAAGAAGGTCCGGATCTCCTCTAGTTGTCCCGAACCATCCGACCAAACCGTCCAACCCGACCGTCTCAGATCCTCCAAATGGTCCGTCCGGAAGTTCTAGATCTCCTCTAATTGTCCCGAGCCATCCGACCAAACCATCCAACCCGACTGTCCTGGAACTTCCAAATGGTCCGTCCGGAAGGTCTAGATCCCGTCTAATTGTCCCAAACCATCCGACCTAACCGTCCAACCCGACTGTCTCGGACCCTCCAAGCTGTTGGTCCCGAACCATCCGACCAAACCGTCCAACCCGACCCTCTGGAACCCTCCAAACTGTTAGTCCCGAATCATCTGACCAAATCATGCAACCCGACTGTCTCGGACCCTCCAAACTGTTGGCCCCGAACCACCCGACGAAACTGTCCAACCCGACCGTCTCGGACCCTCCAAACCGTGGGTCTCGAACGATCCGATCAAATCGTCAAGCTCGACCGTCCCGGAACATCTAAACGGCCCGTTCGGAAGAAGGTCCGGCACTCCTCTAGTTCTCCTGAACCATTCGACCAAACCATCCATCCCGACCGTCCGGGACCCTCCAAACTGTTGGTCCCGAACCATCCGACCAAACCGTCCAACCCGACCGTTCCGGACCCTCCAAACTGTTGGTCCCGAATCATCCGACCAAATCTTGCAACCCGACCGTCTCGGACCCTCCAAGCGACAGGTCCCGAACCATCCGACCAAACCATCCAACCCGACCGTCCCGTACCCTCCAAACTGTTCGTCCCGAACCATCCGACCAACCCGTCCAACCCGACCACCCCGGACCCTCCGAACTGTTGGTCCCGAACCATCCGACCAAACCATCCAACCCGACCGTCTCGGACCCTCCAAACTGTTGGTCCCGAACCGTCCAACCCGACCGTCCCGGAACATCCAAACGGTCCGTCCCGAAGAAGGTCCGGATCTCCTCTAGTTGTCCCGAGCCATCCGACCAAACCGTCGAACCCGACCGTCCAGGCACTTCCGAACGGTCCGTCCGGAACAAGGTCCGGATCTCCTCTTTTTGTCCCGAACCATCTGACCAAACCGTCCAACCCGACCGTCGCGGACCCTCCAAACTGTTGGTCCCGAACCATCCGACCAAACTGTCCAACCTGACCGTCTCGGTCCCTCCAAACTGTTGGTCCCCAACCAACCGACCAAACCGTCCAACCCGACCGTCCCGGACCCTCCAAACTGTTGGTCCCGAATCATGCGACCAAATCATGCAACCCGACCGTCCCGGACCTTCCAAACGGTCCGTCGGTAAGAAGGTCCGGTTCTCCGCTAGTTCTCCCGAACCATCCGACCAAACCATCCAACCCGACCATCCCGGACCCTCCAAACTGTTGGTCCCGAACCATTCGACCAAACCGTCCAACCCGACCGTTTCGGAGCCTCCAAACTGTTGGTCCCGAACCGTCCGATCAAACCGTACAACCCGACTGTCCCGAAACGTCCAAAGGGTCCGTCCGGAAGAAGCTCCGTATCTCCTCTAGTTTTTCCGAACCATCCGACCAAACCATCCAATCCGACCACCCCGAATCCTCCGAACTGTTGGACCCGAACCATCCGACGAAACCATCCAACCCGACTGTCTCGGACCCTCCAAACAGTTGGTCCTGAACAGTCCGACCAAACCGTCCTACCCGACCGTCCCGAAACTCCCAAACGGTCCGTCCGGAAGAAGGTCCCGATCTCCTCTAGTTGTCCCAAACCATCAGACCATACCGTCCAGCCCGACCGTCTCGGACCCTCCAAACTGTTGGTCCCGAACCATCCGACCAAACTGTCCAACCCGATCGTCTCGGACCCTCCAAACTGTTGGTCCCCAACCATCCGACCAAACCGTCCAACCCGACCGTCCCGGGCCCTTCAAACTGTTGGTCCCAAATCATCTGACCAAACCGTCCAACCCGACCGTCCCGGACCTTCGACACGGTCCGTCCGGAAGAAGGTCTGGCTCTCCTCTAGTTCTCCCGAACCATCCGACCAAACCATCCAACCAGACCGTCCCGGACCCACCAAACTGTTGGTCCCGAACCGTCCGACCAAACCGTCCAACCCGACCGTCCCGAAACTTCCGAACGGTCCGTCCAGAGGAAGGTCCTGATCTCCTCTAGTTCTCCCGAACCATCCGACCAAACCGTCCAACCCGACCGTCCCGAAACTTCCAAACGGTCCGTCCAGAAGAAGGTCCAGATCTCCTCTAGTTGTGCCGAACCATATGACCAAACCGTCCAGCCCGACCGTCTCGGACCCTCCAAATTGTTGGTCCCGAACCATCCGACCAAACCATCCAACCCGACCGTCCCGGACCCTCCAAACTGTTGGTACCGAACCGTCCGACCAAACCGTCCAACCCGACAATCCCGAAACTTCCAAACGGTCCGTCCGGAGGAAGGTCCTGATCTCCTCTAGTTCTCCCGAACCATCCGACGAAACCGTCCAACCCGACCGTCCTGGACCTTCCAAACGGTCCGTCCGGAAGAAGGTCCTGTTCTCCTCTAGTTCTCCTGAACCATCCGACCAAACCGTCCAACCCGACCGTCTCGGGCCCTCCAAACTGTTAGTCCCGAACCATCCGACCATACCGTCCAACCCGACAGTCTCGGAACTTCCAAACGGTCCGTCCGAAAGAAGGTCCGGATCTCCTCTAGTTGTCCCGAAACATCCAACCAAACCGTCCAACCCGACCGTCCAACCCGACTGTCCTGTAACTTCCAAATGGTCCGTCCGGAAGGTCTACATCTCCTCTAATTGTCCCAAACCATCCGACCAAAACCGTCCAACCCGACCGTCCCGGACCTTCCAAACCGTCCGTCCGGTTCTCCTCTAGTTCTCCCGAACCATCCGACCAAACCGTCCAACCCGACCGTCCCGGACCGTTCAAACTGTTGGTCCCAAACCATCCGACCAAACCGTCCAACCCGACCATCGCGGATCCTCCAAATTGTTGGTCCCGAACCATTCGACCAAACCGTCCAACCCGACAATCCCGGGCCCTGTAAACTGTTGGTCCCGAACCGTCCGACCAAACCGACCAACCCGACCGTACCGGATCTTCGACACGGTCCGTCCGGAAGAATGTCCAGCTCTCCTCTAGTTCTCCCGAACCATCCGACCAAACCATCCAACCCGATCATCCCGGAACTTCCAAACGGTCCGTCTGGAAGAAGGTCGGGATCTCCTCTTATTGTCCCGAACCATTCGACCAAAACCATCCAATCCGACCGTCTCGGACCCTACAAACTGTTGGTACCGAACCGTCTGACCAAACCGTCCAATCCGACCGTCCCAAACCTTCCAAACGGTCCGTCCGGAAGAAGGTCCGATTCTCCGCTAGTTCTCCCGAATCAACCGACCAAGCCGTCCAACCCGACCATCTCGGACCCTCCAAACTGTTGGTCCCGAACCGTCCGACCAAACCGTTCAACCCGACTGTCCCGGAACTTCCAAACGATCCGTCCGGAAGATGGTCCAAATCTCCTCTACTTGTACTGAACCATCCAACCAAATCGTCCAACCCGACCGTCTCAGACCCTCCAAACTGTTGGTCCCGAACCCTGCGACGAAATCGTCCAGCCCGACTGTCCTGGAACCTCCAAATGGTTCGTCCGGAAGGTCTAGATCTCCTCTAATTGTCCCAAACCATCCGACCAAACCGTCCAACCCGACCGTCCCGGACCTTTTGAAACGGTCCGTCCGGAAAAGGTCCGGTTCTCCGCTAGTTCTCCGGAACCATCCGACCAAACCATCCAGCCCGACCGTCCCGGACCCTCCAAACTGTTGGTCCCGAACCATCCGACCAAACCGTCCAACCCGACCGTCTCGGACCCTCGAAACTGTTGGTCCCGACCCATCCGACCAAACTGTCCAAGCCGACCGTCCCGGACCGTCCAAACTGTTCGTCCCGGACCATCCGACCAAATCGTCCAAACCGACCGTCTCGGATGCTCCAAACTGTTGGTCCAAACGGTCCGTCCGGAAGACGGTCCGGATATCCTCTAGTATCTTGAACCATCCATCCGGAAGAAGGTCCGGACCTCCTGTAATGGTCCCGAACCATCCGACCAAACCGTCCAACCCGACCGTCCCTGAACATCCAAACGGTCCGTCCGGAAGAAGGTCCGGACCTCCTCTAGTTGTCCCAAACCATTCCACCACACCGTCCAACCTGACCGTCCCGGAACTTCCAAACGGTCCGTCTGGAAGAAGGTCCGGATCTCCTCCAGTTATCCCGAACCATCCGACCAAACCGTCCAACCAGACCGTCCCGGAACTTCCAAACTGTCCGTCCGGAAGAAGGTCCTGATCTCCTCTAGTTGTCCCGAACCGTCCGACCAAAGCTTCCAACCAGACCGTCCCGGAACTTCCAAACGGTCCGTCCGGAAGACGGTCCGGATATCCTCTAGTTGTCCCGAACCATCCAACCAAACCGTCCAACCCGACCATCCCGAAACATCCAAACGGTCCGTCCGGAAGAAGGTCCTGATCTCCTCCAGTTGTCCCGAACCGTCCGACCAAACCGTCCAACCCGACCGTCCCAGACCTTCCAAACGGTCCGTCTGGAAGAAGGTCCGGTTCTCCTTTAGTTCTCCCGAACCATCCGACCAAACCGTCCAACCCGACCATCTCGGGCCCTCCAAACTGTTAGTCCCGAACCATCCGACCATACCGTCCAACGCGACCGTCCTGGAACTTCCAAACAGTCCGTCCGGAAGAAGGTCCGGATCTCCTCTAGTTGTCCGGAACCATCCCACTACACCGTGCAACCCGACCGCCCCGGAACATCCAAACGGTCCGTCCGGAAGAAGGTCCGGATATCCTCTAGTTGTCCCGAACCATCCCACCGCACCGTGCAACCCGACCGTCCCGGAACTTCCTAACGGTCCGTCCGGAAGAAGGTCTGGATCTCCTCTAGTTGTCCCGAACCATCCGACCAAACCGTCCAACCCGACCGTCTCAAATCCTCCAAACTGTTGGTCCCGAACCATCCGACCAAACCTTTCAACCTGACTGTCCTAGAACTTCCAAATGGTTCGTCCGGAAGTTCTAGATCTCCTCTAATTGTCCCGAGCCATCCGACCAAACCATCCAGCCCGACCGTCCCGGACCCTCCAAACTGTTGGTCCCGAACCATCCGACCAAACCGTCCGATCGGACCGTCTCGGACCCTCGAAACTGTTGATCCCGAACCCATCCGACCAAACCGTCAAAGCCGACCGTCCCGGACCCTCCAAACTGTTCGTCCTAGACCATCCGACCAAATCGTCCAACCCGACCGTCTCGGATGCTCCAAACTGTTGGTCCCGAACCATCCGACCAAACCCGACTGTCCCGGAACATACAAATGGTCCGTCCGGAAGAAGGTCCGGATCTCCTCTAGTTGTCTCGAAACATCCGACCAAACCGTTCAACCCGATCATCCCGGAACTTCCAAACGGTCCTTCCGGAAGAAGGTCCGGATCTCATCTAGTAGTCCCGAACCATCCGACCAAACCTTCCAACCCGACCGTCCCGGAACTTCAAAACGGTCCGTCCGGAAAAGGTCCAGATCTCCTCTAGTCGTCCCGAACCATCAGACCAAACCGTCCAATCCGACCGTCCCGGAACTTCCAAACGGTCCGTCTAGAAGAAGGTCCGTCTGGAAGAAGATCTGGTACTCCTCTAGTTCTACCGAACCATCCGACCAAACCATCGAACCCGACCGTCTCGGACCCTCCAAACTGTTGGTCCCGAACCATCCGACCAAACCATCCAACCCGACCGTCTTCGACAGTCCGAACTGTTGGTCTCGAACCATCTGACCAAAACCGTCCAACCCCACCGTCCCTGGCCCTCCAAACTGTTGGTCCCAAACCATCCGACAAAACTGTCCAACCCGACCATCTCGGACCCTCCAAACTTCTGGTCCCGAACCATCCGACCAAACCGTCAAACACGACCGTCCCGGACCCTCCCAAGCTGTTGCAACCCGACCGTCTCGGACCCTCCAAACTGTTGGTCGCAAACCATCCGACCAAACCGTCCGACCCGACCGTCCCGGACCTTCCAAACGGTTGGTCGCAAACCATCCGATCAAACCGTCCGACCCGACCGTCCCGGACCTTCCAAACCGTCCAACCCGACCGTCCCGGAACATCAAAACGGTCCGTCCGGAAGAAGGTTCGGATCTCCTGTAGTTGTCCCGAACCTTCCGACCGAACCGTCCAACCCGACCGTCTCGGAACTTCTAAACGGTCCGTCCGGAAGAAGGTCCGGATCTCCTGTTGTTGTCCCGAACCATCCGACCAAACCGTCCAACCCGATCGTCCCGGAACTTCCAAACGGTCCGTCCGGAAAAAGGTCCAGATCTCCTCTAGTTGTCCCAAACCATCCGACCAAACCGTGCAACCCGATCGTCTCCCAAACGGTCCGTTCGGAAGGTCCGGATCTCCTCTGGTTGTCCCGGATCATCCGACGAAAACCGTTCAACCCGATCGTCCCGGAACTTCCAAACGGTCCGTCCGGAAGAAAGTCCGGATCTCCTCTAGTTGTCCCGAACCATCCAACCAAACCGGCCAACCCACCCGTCTCAGACCCTCCAAACTGGTGGTCCCGAACCATCCGAACAAAACCGTCCAACGCGACTGTCCTGGAACTTCCAAATGGTCCGTCCGGAAGGACTAGATCTCCTCTAATTGTCCTAAATCATCCGACCAAACCGTCCGACCCGACCATCCCGGACCTACCAAACGGTCCGTCCGAAAGAAGGTCCGGTTCTCCTCTAGTTCTCCCGAACCATCCGACCAAACCATCCAACCCGACCGTCCCGGACCCTCCAAACTGTTGTCCCGAACCATCCGACCAAACCGTCCAACCCGACCGTCTTGGACCCTCCAAACTATTGGTCCCAAACCATTCGACCAAACCGTCCAACCCGACCGTCCCGGACCTTCCAAACGGTCCGTCCGGAAGAAGGTCCGTATCTCCTCTAGTTGTCCCGAACCGTTCGACCAAACGGTGGAACCCGACCGTCCCGGAACTTCCAAACGGTCCGTCCGGAAGAAGGTCCGGATATCCTCTAGTTGCCCCAAACCATCCGACCAAACCGTCCAAACCGACCGTCCCGGACCCTCCAAAATGTTGGTCCCGAACCATCCGACCAAACCGTCCAACCCGACCATCTTGGACCCTCCAAACTGTTGGTCCCAAACCATCCGACCAAACCGTCCAACCCGACCGTCCCGGACCTTCCAAACGGTCCGTCCGGAAGAAGGTCCGGATCTGCTCTAGTTGTCCCGAACCGTCCGACCAAACGGTGGAACCCGACCGTCCCGGAACTTCCAAACGGTCCGTCCGGAAGAAGGTCCGGATATCCTCTAGTTGCCCCAAACCATCCGACCAAACCGTCCAACCCGACCGTCCCGGACCCTCGAAACTGTTGGTCCCGAACCATCCGACCAAACCGTCCAACCCCGACCGTCCCGGAACTTCCAAACAGTCCGTTCGGAACAAGGTCCGGATGTGCTCTACTTGCCCCGAACCATCCGACCAAACCGTCCAACCCGACCGTCCCGGACCGTCCAAGCTGTTGGTCCCGAACCATCCGATCAAACCATCCAACCCGACCGTCTCGGACCCTCCAAACTGTTGGTCCCGAGCCATCCGACCAAACCATCCAACCCGACCGTCCCGGACCCTCCAAACTGTTGGTCCCGAACCATCCGACCAAACCATCCAACCCGAAAGTCTTGGACCGTCCGAATTGTTGGTCTCGAACCATCTGACCTAACCGTCCAACCCCACCGTCCCTGACCCTCCAAACTGTTGGTCCCAAACCATCCGACAAAACCGTCCAACCCGACCATCTTGGACCCTCCAAACTTCTGGTCCCGAACCAACCGACCAAAACGTCAAACACGGCCGTCCCGGACCCTCCCAAGCTGTTGCAAACCCGACCGTCTCGGACCCTCCAAACTGTTGGTCGCAAACCATCCGACCTAACCGTCCGACCCGACCGTCCCGGACCATCCAAACGGTTGGTCACAAACCATCCGATCAAACCGTCCGACCCGAGCGTCCTGGACCTTCCAAACCGTCCAACCCGACCGTCCCGGAACATCCAAACGGTCCGTCCGGAAGAAGGTCCGGATCTCCTGTAGTTGTCCCGAACCTTCCGATAAACCGTCCAACCCGACCGTCCCGGAACCTCCAAACCCACCCGTCTCAGACCCTCCAAACTGGTGGTCCCGAACCATCCGAACAAAACCGTCCAACGCGACTGTCCTGGAACTTCCAAATGGTCTGTCCGGAAAGACTAGATCTCCTCTAATTGTCCCAAATCATCCGACCAAACCGTCCAACCCGACCATCCCGGACCTTACAAACGGTCCGTCCGGAAGAAGGTCCGGTTCTCCTCTAGTTCTCCCGAACCATCCGACCAAACCATCCAACCTGACCGTCCCGGACCCTCCAAACTGTTGTCCCGAACCATCCGACCAAACCGTCCAACCCGACCGTCTTAGACCCTCCAAACTGTTGGTCCCAAACCATCCGACCAAACCGTCCAACCCGACCGTCCCGGACATTCCAAACGGTTCGTCCGGAAGAAGCTCCGGATCTCCTCTAGTTGTCCCGAACCGTTCGACCAAACGGTGGAACCCGACCGTCCCGGAACTTCCAAACGGTCCGTTCGGAAGTAGGTCCGGATATCCTCTAGTTGCCCCAAACCATCCGACCAAACCGTCCAACCCGACCGTCCCGAACCCACCAAACTGTTGGTCCCGAACCATCCGACCAAACCGTCCAACCCGACCGTCTTGGACCCTCCAAACTGTAGGTCCCAAACCATCCGACCAAACCGTCCAACCCGACCGTCCCGGACCTTCCAAACGGTCCGTCCGGAAGAAGGTCCGGATCTCCTCTAGTTGTCCCGAACCGTCCGACCAAACGGTGGAACCCGACCGTCCCGGAACTTCCAAACGGTCCGTCCGGAAGAAGGTCCGGATATCCTCTAGTTGCCCCAAACCATCCGACCAAACCGTCCAACCCGACCGTCCCGGACCCTCAAAACTGTTGGTCCCGAACCATCCGACCAAACCGTCCAACCCGACCGTCCCGGACCCTTCAAACTGTTGGTCCCGAACCATCCGACCAAAACCGTCCAACCCGACCGCCCCGGAACTTCCAAACGGTCCGTCCGGAAGAAGGTCCGGATCTCCTCTAGTTGCCCCAAAACCATCCGACCAAATCGTTCAACCCGACCGTCCCGGACCCTCCAAACTGTTGGTCCCGAACCATCCGACCAAACCGTCCAACCCGACCGTCCCGGAACTTCCAAACGGTCCGTCCGGAAGAAGGTCCGGATCTCCTCCAGTTGTCCCGAACGATCCGACCAAACCGTCGAACCCGATCATCTCGGACCCTCCAAACTGTTGGCCCCGAACCATCTGACCAAACCATCCAACCTGATCTTCCAAACGGTCCGTCCGGAAGATGGTCCGGATCACCACTAGTTGTCTCAAACCATCCGACCAAACCGTCCAACCCGACCCTCCCGGAACTTCCAAACGGTCCGTCCGGAAGAAGGTCCGGATCTCCTCTAGTTGTCCCGAACCGTCCGACGAAACCGTCCAACCCGACCCTCCCGGAACTTCCAAACGGTCTGTCCGGAAGAAGGTCCGGATCTCCTCTAGTTGTCCCGAACCGTCCGACCAAACCGTCCAACCGACCCTCCCGGAACTTCCAAACGGTCCGTCCGGAAGAAGGTCCGGATCTCCTCTAGTTCTCCCGAACCATCCAACCAAACCGTCCAACCCTACCATCGTGGACCCTCCAAACTGTTGGTCCAAAACCATCCGACTAAACCGTCCAACCAGACCGTCGCGGACCCTCCAAACTGTTCGTCCCGAACCTTCCAACCAAACCGTCCAACCCGACTGTCCTGGAACATCCAAATGGTCCGTCCGGAAGTTCTAGATCTCCTCTAATTGTCCCAAAACATCCGACGAAACCGTCCAACCCGACCGTCCCGGACCTTCCAAATGGTCCGTCCGGAAGAAAGTCCAGTTCTCCTCTAGTTCTCCCGAACCATCCGACCAAACCATCCTACCCGACCGTCCCGCACCCTCCAAACTGTTGGTCCCGAACCATCCGACCAAACCGTCCAACCCGACCGTCTTGGACACTCCAAACAGTTGGTCCCGAACCATCCGACCAAACCGTCCAACACGACCGTGCCGGGCCCTCCAAACATTTGGTCGCAAACCGTCCGACCAAACCGTCCAACCCGACCGTCCTGGACCTTCCAATCGGTCCGTCCGGAAGAAGGTCCGGCTCTCCTCTAGTTCTCCCGAACCATCCGACCAAACCATCCAACCCGACCGTCCCGGACCGTCCAAACTGTTGGTCCCGAATCATCCGCCCGAATCATGCAACGCGACCGTCCCGGACCCTCCGAACGGTTGGTCCCGAACCATCCGACCAAATCGTCCAACCCGACTGTCTCGGACGCTACGAACTGTTGGTCCCGAACCATGCGACCAAACCCGACCGTCCCGGAACATACAAACGGTCCGACCGGAAAAAGGTCCGGATCTCCTCTTGCTGTCCCAAACCATCCGACCAAAACCGTCCAACCCGACCATCCCGGACCTTCCAAACGGTCCGTCCGGAAGAAGGTCCGGCTCTCCTGTAGTTCTCCCGAACCATCCAACCAAACCATCCATCCCGACCGTCTCGGACCCTCAAAACTGTTGGTCCCAAACCATCCGACCAAACCGTCCAACCCGACCGTCTCGGAGCCTGCAAACTACTCGTCCCGAACCATCCGACCGAACCGTCCAACACGACTGTCCCGGACCCTCCATACTGTTGGTCCAGAATTATCAAACCAAATCATGCAACCCGACCGTCTCGGACCGTCCAAACTGTTGGTCCCGAACCATCCGACCAAATCATTCAACCCGACCGTCTCGGAACTTCCAAACGGTCCGTTCGGAAGAAGGTCCGGATCTCCTTTAGTTGTCCCGAACCATCTGACGAAAGCGTCCAACCCAATCATCCCGGAACTTCCAAACGGTCCGTCAGGAAGAAGGTCCGGATCTCCGTTAGTTGTCCCGAACCATCCAACCAAACCGTCCAACCCAACCATCTCGGACCCTCCAAACTGTTGGTCCCGAACTATCCGACCAAACCGTCCAACCCGACTGTCCCGGAACTTCCAAATGGTCCATCCGGAAGTTCTAGATCTCCTCTAATTGTCCCGAAATATCCGCCCAAACCGTCCAACCCGATCGTCCGGGACCTTCCAAACGGTCCGTCCGGAAGAAGGTCCGGTTCTCCTCTAGTTCTTCCGAACCATCCGACCAAACCATCCAACCCGACCGTCCCGGACCCTCCAAACTGTTGGTCCCGAACCAACCGACCAAGGCGTCCAACCCTGACCGTCTCGGACCCTCCGAACTGTTGGTCCCGATCCTACGACCAAACCGTCCAACCCGACCGTCCCAGACCTTCCAAACGTTCCGTCCGGAAGAATGTCCGGATCTCCTCTGGTTTCCCGAACCATCCGACCCGACCGTCCCGGACCCTCCAAAGTGTTGGTCCCGAATCATCCGACCAAATCATGCAACCCAACCGTCTCGGACCCTCTACACTGTTGGTCCGGAACCATCCGACCAAATCGTCCAAACCAACCGTGTCGGACGCTCCAAACTGTTGGTCCCGAACCATCCGACCAAGCCCGACCATCCCGGAACATATAAACGGTCCGTCCGGAAGAAGGTCCGGATCTCCTCTAGTTCTCCCGAACCAACTGACCGAACCGTCCAACCCGACCGTCTCGGACCCTCCAAACTGTTGGTCCCGAACCATTCGACCAAACCGTCCAACCCGACCATCCCGGAAGTTCCAAACGGTTCCGTCCGGAAGAAGGTCCCGATCTCCTCTAGTTGTCCCGAACCATCCAACCTAACCGTCCAACCCGACCATCTCAGACCCTCCAAACAGTTGGTCCCGAACCATCCGACCAAACCGTCCAACCCGACTGTCCTGGAACTTCCAAATGGTCCGTCTGGAAGGTTTATATCTTCTCTAACAGTCCCAAAGCATCCGACCAAACCGTCCAACCCGACCGTCTCGGACCCTCCAAACTGTTGGTCCTGAACCATCTGGCCAAACCCAACCGTCCCGGAACATACAAACGGTCCGTCCGGAAGAAGGTCCGGATCTCCTCTAGTTGTCCCGAATCATCCGACCAAACCATCCGACCCGACCGTCCCGGACCGTCCAAACTGTTGGTCCCGAACCATTCGACGAAACCGCCCAACCCGACTATCTCGGACCCTCCAAACTGTTTGTCCCCAACCATCCGACCAAATCGTCCAACCCGACCGTCTCGGACGCTCCAAACTGTTGGTCCCGAACAATCCGAGCAAACCCGACCGTCCCGGAACATACAAATGGTCCGTCCGGAAGAAGGTCCGGCTCTCCTCTAGTTCTCCCAAACCGTCCGACCAAACCATCCAACCCGACCGTTCCGGACACTTCAAACTGTTGGTCCCGAACCATTCGACCAAACCGTTCAAGCCGACCGTCTCGGACTCTCCAAACTGTTGGTCCCGAACCATCCGACCAAATCGTCCAACCCGACCGTCCCGGGCCCTCCAAAGTATTGGTCCCGAACCATCCGACCAAACCGTCCAACTAGACCGTCCCGGACCTTCCAAACGGTCCGTCCGGAGGAAGGTCCGGCTCTCCTCTAGTTCTCCGGAACCAACCGACCAAAGCGTCCAACCCGACCGTCTCGGACCTTCCAAACTGTTGGTCCCGAACCATCCGACCAAACCGTCCAGCCCGATCGTCTCCGAACGTCCAAACTGTTGGTCCCGAACCATCCGATCAAAATGTCCAACCCGACCGTCCCGGACCCTCCAAACTGTTGGTCCCGAACCGTCCGACCAAACCGTCCAACCCGACCGTCTCGAAACCTCGGAACTGTTGGTCCCGAACCATCCGACCAAATTGTCCAACCCGACCGTCCCGGACCCTCCAAACTGTAGGTCCCGAAGCATCCGATCAAATCGTCCAAGCCGACCGTCCCAGACCCTCCAAACTATTGGTCCCGGACCCTCCAAAGTGTTGGTCCCGAATCATCCGACCAAATCATGCAACCCGACCGTCTCGGACCCTCCAAACTGTTGGTCCCGAACCATCCGACCAAATCATCCAAACCGACCGTCTCTTACACTCTAAACGGTTGGTCCCGAACCATCTGACCAAACCCGACAATCCCGGAACATACAAACGGTTCGTCCGGAAGAAGGTCCGGATCTCCTCTAGTTCTTCCGAACCAACTGACCAAACCGTCCAACCCAACCGTCTCGGTCCCTCCAAACAGTTGGTCCCGAACAATTCGACCAAACCGTCCGACCCGACCGTCTCGGAAGTTCCAAACGGCTCCGTCCGGAAGAAGATCCGGATCTCCTCTAGTTGTCCCGAACCATCCAACCTAACCATCCAACCCGACCGTCTCAGACCCTCCAAACTGTTGGTCCCGAACAATCCGACCAAACCGTCCAACCCGACTGTACTGGAACTTCCAAACGGTCCGTCCGGAAGGTCTAGATCTCCTCTAATTTTCCCAAACCATTCGACCAAACCGTCCAACCCGACCGTCCCGGACCTTCCAAACGGTCCGTCCAGAAGAAGGTCCAGTTCTCCTCTAGTTCTCCCAAACCATCCGACCAAACCATGCCACCCGACCGTCCCGAACCCACCAAACTGTTGGTCCTGAACCATCCGACCAAACCGTCCAACCCGACCGTCTCGGACCCTCCAAACTGTCCAAACCGACCGTCCCAGAACTTCCAAACGGTCCATCCGGAAGAAGGTCCGGTTCTCCTCTAGTTCTCCCGAACCATCGACCAAACCGCCCAACCCGACCGTGTTAGACCCACCAAACTGTTGGTCCCGAACCATCCGACCAAACCGTACAACCCGACTGTCCTGGAACTTCCAAATGGTCCGTCCGGAAGGTTTAGATCTCCTCTAACTATCCCAAAGCATCCGACCAAACCGTCCAACCCGACCGTCTCGGACCCTCCAAACTATTGGTCCTGAACCATCAGACCAAACCCAACCGTCCCGGAACATACAAACGGTCCGTCCGGAACAAGGTCCGGATCTCCTCTAGCTGTCCCGAATCATCCGACCAAACCATCCGACCCGACCGTCCCGGACCGTCGAAACTGTTGGTCCCAAACCATCCGACCAAACCGCCCAACCCGACTATCTCGGACCCTCCAAACTATTTGTCCCCAACCATCCGACCAAATCGTCCAACCCGACCGTCTCGGACGCTCCAAACTGTTGGTCCCGAACAATCCGACCAAACCCGACCGTCCCGGAACATACAAACGAAGACGTCCGGAAGAAGGTCCGGCTCTCCTCTAGTTCTCCCGAACCGTCCGACCAAACCATCCAACCCGACCGTCCCGGACCCTTCAAACTGTTGGTCCCGAACCATTCGACCAAACCATCCAAGCCGACCATCTCGGACTCTCCAAACTGTTGGTCCTGAACCATCTGACCAAATCATCCAACCCGACCGTCCCAGGCCCTCCAAAGTATTGGTCCCCAACCATCCGACAAAACCGTCCAACCCGACCGTCCCGGACCTGCCAAACGGTCCGTTCGGAAGAAGGTCCGGTTCTACTCTAGTTCTCCGGAACCATTCGACCAAACTATCCAACCCGACCATCCCATACCCTCCAAACTGTTGGTCCCGAACCATCCGACCAAACCGTCCAACTCGACCGTCTCGGAACCTCCAAACTGTTGGTCCCGAACCATCCGATCAAATCATCCAACCCGACCATCTCGGACCCTCCAAATTGTTGGTCCCGAATCATCCGACCAAAGCGTCCAACTCGACCGTCCCGGACCTTCCAAACGGTGCGTCCGGAAGAATGTCCGGTTCTCCTCTAGTTCTCCCGAACCATCCGACCAAACCATCCAACCCGACCGTCCCGGACCCTCCAACCTGTTGGTCTCGAAAAATCCGACCAAACCGCCCAACCCGACCGTCTCGGACCCTCCGAACTGTTGGTCCCGAGCCTACGACCAAACCGTCCAACCCGACCGTCCCAGACCTTCCAAACGGTCCGTCCGGAAGAATGTCCGGAACTCCTCTAGTTGTCCCGAATCATCCGACCAAACCGTCCAACCCGACCGTCCCGGACCTTCGAAACGGTCCGTCCGGAAGAATGTCCGGTTCTCCTCTAGTTCTCCCGAACCATCCGACCAAACCGTCCAACCCGACCGTCTCGGACCCTCCAAACTGTTGGTCCCGAACCATCCAACCAAACCGTCCAACCTGACCGTCCCGGACCTTCCAAACGGTCTGTCCGGAAGAAGGTCCGGTTCTCCTCTAGTTCTCCCGAACAATCCGACCAAACCATCCAACCCGACCGTCCCGAACCCTCCAAACTATTGGACCCGAACCATCCGACCAAACCATCCAATCCGACCGTCTCGGACCCTCCAAACTGTTGGTCCCGAACCATCGAACCTAACCGTCCAAGCCGACCGTCCCGGGCCCTCCAAATTGTTGGTCCCAAACCATCCGACCAAACTGTCCAACTCGGCCGTCCCGGACCTTCCAAACGGTGCGTACGGAAGAAGGTCCGGCTCTCTTCTAGTTCTCCCGAACCATCCGACCAAACCATCCGACCCGACCATCCCGGACCCTCCAAACTGTTGGTCCCGAACCAACCGACCAAACCGTCCAACCCGACAGTCTCGGACCCTCCGAACTGTTGGTCCCGAACCTACGACCAAACCGTCCAACTCGACCGTCCCAGACCTTCCAAACGGTCTGTCCGGAAGAATGTCCGGATCTCCTCTAATTGTCCCGAACCATCCGACCCGACCGTCCCGGACCCTCCAAAGTGTTGGTCCCGAATCATCCGACCAAATCATGCAACCCAACCGTCTCGAACCCTCCAAACTGTTGGTCACGAACCATCCGACCAAACCGTCCACCCCGACCGTCCCGGACCTTCCAAACGGTCTGTCCGGAAGAAGGTCCGGTTCTCCTCTAGTTCTCCCGAACCATCCGACCAAACTATCCAACCCGACCGTCCCGGACCCACCAAACTGTTGGTGCACCAGCATAATCTTAAGCTGACACGGGTATTTCCTGCCACCTGCCCTGTCAATTGAAGTGTCATCGGTTTCCTCTTCCCTCATGAGAAACTCTACACACGTCTTCGAGTTTTCACCTCAGAATTGCATCTAGGTCTGCACCTCAGAAAAGATTCGCTTCATCTTTTGCTGGATTTTCTCTACAAATATGCCTTCACAGTTGCTCTTTGTGACAACCCGAATCACTAGGATCCGGAGTGCACAAGAGGATTTTGAGGATTTGGGGTGAGAAGGGACCAACTGTGGTGAGGGAGAGAGGGGATGAGGTTTCAGATTCAATTCATTTCACAATGCATCTGTTCGATTACAGCAAGACTTTTAACCCCCTCTCCCTAGCCCTGACAAGTGGACCCTAGGATCCACACACAGAGCTCATACGACTTTATACGACTTTGCATAATGCATTGCGAATGCTCTAGCTGAAAGATCTGCCATCACAATCAGCTCATTTCAAGTGAAAGATTGCAATCTGGTACCGTTTTTAAATAACAATACAGCTGCTGGTGCCCGGTGACAGGTCCCTGACCAAGTTCTGGCTGAGTTTACACTTCAAAACAAGCTATGTACAACTTAAATACGAAACCAGCAGCGCCAAAAAGGTTCAGTCAAAGGTGGATCCTAAGGCTATGATATACAAGGTACTGAGCACAGTGATAGTCAACCGCGAGGGGCAGCCATTTGCTTCTTAACCCGATCTCCAGGCTTCACCATGCTGACAAAACATAGATGTTATAAATATATATTGTGATAGACTGGAAAGACAGCAACTAGAGGCGATTTTCAGACCTGATATCGTGTGGTGTTATAAATATCCACTGTGACCCTTGTGCAACGGAAAAATCTACAAGGGTGTCCAAGCTTATTTTGCGGCTTACCGCATCCTGCACAATTCAGTTATCACCAATAAGAAAGTTCGATTTGTCATTAACTGGACAGAATGGTCGCCAAAGGCCATCTGATTGCTCACCATGAATACATCGAACTCATCCATAGCCCTAAAAGGTGCTTCTGTCATTCCGTGAAGAGCTAAGGTGAAGCAAAGTGTTGAAAAAGATCGCTCTCCTCCTAGACCAAGATGAATAGCAACAATTGAAGTTCTCTAAAACATAGCTACAAAATACTAAGCAAAACAAATTGTAGTAGTACTCATATTTGGTGAGTGTTATTCTAAACAATAAATGAAATTTGAAAAATACAATCCGTACAACTCTGAGAAGCTGTAGGTACCTGACAGTCCTCTAGTGTCTGATGGTATCATGAGATGCATCTTGAGGCATCGTGAGCTACATCAAACGCCATAAAAAAATGTTAGATAAAATGCTTCAAAAGCAGTTCTGTGTACAAAAACGAGCAGGCAGCTGCTAGTAATGGTGCATAGATCCACCACCGTCTAGTGGTCATCACTGCTGGGTTATATGTACATTAAGGTAAACATTAAAAAGGGCAATGAAAGAGACACACCTCAACAGACAGAACTTTACTCTTATAATCTACGTTGATGAACCCACTGATACCTTTCTTCCCCAGGTGCTCATTGAACCTTTAGAACGATAAAAGGATGATAGAACTCTCAGGACTAACTGTTTCAACTGATGGATAAGAAAAATCACAACCCTGTAGAAAATTTCATCATAAACATCCAAGCAAGAAACTTCTACTTACAGCCAAGTCAGCTGTCGCTTCAAAAGGCCAGCATTTCTCTGGAACTTCTTCCATCGCAAGTCCAATGCTTTTTGACACGACTGCAGCAATAAACTTGGCTCAAAAACAGATCCAGTATAGAGTGCATCGTACATATCAGTGGTATCTCAAACGCCACTTCCAGTACTTTGTATACAAAAAGGCTGTCATTCTTTGTATACAAAAAGGCTGTCATTTTGGATATATATCGAGTCAAACATTCAAAACGTTTAGATTGGATGCTTGGAAATCATGAGTAGATTTGTTTTGAAAAGTATTATCACAATATCACAATTTTGTTGGATTCTATAAATATATATTACAATAGAAATTACTGGTCAAAGTTATGCTTTGAAGACTATGTCGATGTCCAAAGCGACAGCTTTGTGAACTGAAGATAGTATATGCCTACACATTAAATGCTTGATGGTGTGAGGCCTTATGTAGCATGGATGCGGTTGTAATCTTATGGACCTCTACAATGGGCCATAATCCCTCGCAGCTAAGTCAAGAAGGCCTCCTTTTGGTCATCAACATGGACGCGCATAGAGTGATGTTATCCACTAGTGCAGGCCCATGAATGGATCGAAGAGCCAGACTGTGTTGGCGCGCTAAGTGTGAAATACGGATGCTGCAATCGTAACCATGTTGGGGTTCGAAGCTAAAAATCTTTAACTCTGACGACAGGCACGAGAATCCAAATCATCTTCCTCATCAATAACGAGGACTGCGACAACTCATGCTCCACCACCTGTAGTGTCACCTAGGTAGGATCAGGTTGGGGTCAACCGCTCGAACAAGAAGTTTGAATTGAGGCATGTTCCGCTAGCTTGCTGTCTTATCATCCAACCCCTCAATCCAACATGCCAAAGAGAGAAGAAACAGAGTACCAGTCCCAACTATGGGATGGCACGTCTTCAAGGACGAGACACTCGAAGCAACGGCTAGGAGCTCCGCGACTGGGCAAGGCGTGTTTATGGTTTGAAGTAGAGGGCAACATGAGCAAACTCAATACTACCCGCTACCATACGTCGCTGCTAAAGGTCCGGCATTGACAAGGCCACAAAGAAGTCCTCGGACGCAAACTTGTGCCTGGAGAAGCTCCCAGATAGTAGGTTGAGTCGCTCAAAGACCACTTGTGTCGAGAGCCACCAATGCATGTAGTCACAGTGTTTTTGAGCCATCGCTCGACATCCATTTTTGTAATGCGCAAGTGATGGCGTAGCAACATGGCAGTACGGAGAAGGCTAGGGCTGGGATATAATTGTAACTGAGGGGAGGAGCATCCATCGAGGTCGCGCATGACGAGCCAACAGCATAGGCCTGGTTGGCCAGTGATGCCGAGCGAAAGGATTATGTCACGCTCGGAATAGAGCTAGCCCGATACTCATGGGGCGGGAGGAAGGGGGAGACGTCACGGTGCAAATGAGACAACACGCTACTGGGGTGGCTCACCAGCCCATGGGGCTACGAGGCCGCTTGCACTCCTTGATTGGCCTGACTGTAGACAACGGCAACATGTCGTCTGGTGGCAGTATGCCTTCACATGGTCGCCTGCCAATTGAAGCACTTGCCCACAACAACTCCAAGGATCAATTCGGCGGTGGATCTAGGCGATGATGCTAGGTGTTGTGGTGACACTGATGTACCTACCAACCCTCATAGGCAATAGGCAAAAGAGGAGCTGGTCGTGGCGCCTAGGCGTGCCGCGATAGATGCAGCTAAAACGAGGTTGGACACAAGGAGGTTTGATTGGCAGTGGAGGCAAGGGGGTTGGACACCTAATTACAAACAAGTGGAACAGCCACGCAGACCACTAAGGTGGATGACACTGAAGATCTTGTCTCGTGGGCCCTAAAAGCAGGGGAGGCCAACGCTGCGACGAGGTAGGAGGGGCGACTGTAGTCTAGAGCAAGGTTTGCCATAGATTATGACGAGCCCTCAGACGAAGAGGTAGTGGGAGGTGACCTATCCATGCAGCAGAGCTCTGTGGCATACCCGGTTTTAAAGCCGGATAACCCTTGTGCTTACTGTACCGACCCCATGATCAGTAGCCGGTACACACAAGTTAACCTATATATCAAGATCATACACGCACTTATTAGAATATGATATATAACCGATCTTCGAGATCGAAAATTATACCTTTGGCCCAACGGCTAAATATCTTGCAGCAGAAATCAAACGGTGATGTGGCCCATCAGTATGCCATACCCGACAGGCAACTGACTGGGGGGTTTTGCCCTAGCTTTCGCGGATACCGTCGTTGCTTTCGAGCTATCGACCCTTCTGTCTGGCCAAATCAACAAGCCAGGTGAGTACATTGAATGTACTCACAAGCTCTCCGCCAGGGTGTTTATCACAGATATATGCATGCACGGGTATATCAAGAATCGAGCTCTAGCCTATGTCTCATGTTGTGCGAAAAAGTAAGTTTCCATTTGAAATATTTAAATAGATTGTAAATGCAAATGTTGAAAACTATCTCGGCCTACCGAGACGAGGCAGCTGATCATATCATTCTTTATTTCACCCGCTACAACGGGGGATGGTACCTGCATTTTTCCGCTACAACGGAAAATTATGTAATCACCCGCTACAATGGGGAGTCTTTGCTCACCCGCTACGACGGGGATATAGGCGATTGTCCGTCACAACGGGAAATCCCTTCTTCTCTCCTCCCACTTCACCGGGGAGGCTTTCATGTCACCCTGCGAACACGGCGGATCGCGTCCTTCAACCATAACCCATTTTTTGGTTTTGAAATTCAATCTACTATAGTGTGGCCCAACCAAGTTCGTCCATGACCGTGGACACGGCTATTCGAATAGTTTTGACCCTCTGTAGAGATGGTACGGCTTTACCCACACGATGTAGGTCACTCTGGGTATACTTTGCAACGTATACTAACAGGACTATTACAACGAGACTCTTCACCGGAGTAAACCTAGCCATGAACCCGCTAGAACGACATATCCCAAACCTAACTTGAGTCAGTATCATCGCTACAAGGAGGTTGCTGTTCCAACTTTGTGGCGAACAAGCCATCGCTTCCTGCGGAAACTTTTCTCTACAGACGTTACAACCTCATCTGCACACTTCTCCTTGCCTACGGGTTCATGTTAGTCTCAGACCGGGTACTAGATCAAGTCCTTCCCATAAATGACATGTGGACGTATGGTAAGACTTGACCAAACGGCACTTAAGCTCGGTCCTTATGTGATCCGAGAGGGACTCCACACCACACCCATAAACGGGCAACGAGAACCACGCCGGGCATTACCTCGCTTTTAACAAGCTTCCTGTTTTCCCCCTTTATTTCTGACCTGGATTAAAATCTTCTCTATTTTGTTTTGGTTTTAACAAAACCTCTTTGCGGTGAAATATCCCAACCCATGGATATACTACCTTCATACACCTTCGGACACAATGGTCCGTTTTTAAACTTTCACCACATGAAATATGGGAGTATTCTTTCCTTTTTGAAGACCTACTTTTGCTACTGCAAGGCTAAGCATACATACATACGCTACTCTAGGGTTCCCGTTAATATTTCTCGGGAGAAATAGTTCCAGGGCGACAAAGAGTTCAGTGTCGAGTTAGGGTTTGCTAAGCATTGGTCATAACTATGCTACATAAAATAACAAGTCATAAAACATAGCATGCATGCTTCGCAAATGAAATATCATTTCGTAAACATGGGATTCAACATGATCAAAGGTGGAGAGCTTGCCTAGCAACAACGATTGGGCCTCGAGCTTGGTTTTGATACGACAACTATCTGGGAAATTTCCTGCACGCGACTCCGCAACATCGGTATCTACACGCCGAAAGCACGGCGAATAAATCAACGATGCAAGGAAGAACCAAATAAGAACAAGACATACATTTATAAACTCTTAACATATGTGCTCTGGACTTAGATTATTATGGTTTTCAAGGAACAGGAAAGAATTTGCCTCACATGAAATAAGTGTTCTTCGTGAAATTGGGAACCCTAGCTTATTTGGCTAATAACATTTTAGCACCTGAGATGATCTCGGTTCTCATATCTTAGTTGGGTTCAAAAGGGTATATGATCCTTTAAGATGTTTTTAGAAGAATTCTCTCAAATCATTGGATGTATATCGTAATAGGAATTTTGTCAACATATATCAAATTAGTATAGGGTTTCATGTTATTTTTACTATTTAGGTGTGAAATTATTTGGATCTCAAAATTTATACTGGAACCAAGGTGTTGTATATGATTTTAGATGTTATGAGGAAAAATAATAATTCCAGTTGGAGCTATATATGAGAAGATATATGTGACAATTGTATTTGAATTAAATTCAAATAATTTCAAAAATTATGAAACTGGTGTCGGAATGTAGGTTTTGATTTTAGAAGATTACCAGAAAAAGAATCAGGTCAATCACAGTTGAAACGGATGAGATATGTAGACCTAAAGTTTTGCCGGGTGGGAGACCAGAGAGGAGAAAGAATTCTGTTGGAGATGGTGGTGACCTCAGAGGCGGAAACTGGAAGTACCCCTTTGGCCAGAGAAATGCGTCTTCCTAGTAAAGAAGGCGCATAGGGATTGATCCGTCTACACTGATCCAGTTAGGGGCTTGGGCTGCTAGTGAGCCAAGCGATTAAGACTTGGGCTTTGAAAACAGAAAACTTCAGAGGGAAATAGATGCGGTGGACCACAGTGACTCGGGCGAGCTCTGACCGGCGGTCGGTGGTGACTTGATGGTCGGTAGGAACTGGGAGAGGGAAGGGATCGGAAGAAAAGAGGTTTAGACGCTGGCTTACCTCGGGAAGTTATCACCGGCGGCGGCGACATGCGCCTTCTCGGTTTTGGCGCTTGGGGACGAGCTGAGCGGGGGAAGAAAAGAGCAGCTCGGTCTCAAGAAGGGCAGGAAGGAGAGCTCGAGCAGAAGCCAGTGGAAAGGAGCCAGGTGGGAATAGAGCTCGGGTAGATGGGGAGGTGGGAGTTCACGGGGAAGGTGGTTAGTCCACCGGCACGGACCAGAAGACACTGGCTTCGGTGAGCTCAGGGAAGCGGTGTGCGGCACGGCGGAGCTGAGCTCCTCCCTCTCCCCGCGTCAGCTACTCCCCCTTCCTGCACCTCCGCCTCCCCCGCCGTGGCCACTACGCCCGTCGAGCCGCCGCCACCGTGCTAGGGTTGCAGCTGGCCAGCCAGATCTACGAGGAGGAGGTAGGAGATCGTCGGACGGCACGAGACCTTGCGAGCTCGCCACCACCATTCCCGTTGACCGCCGCGTCCTCACCGTGCCGTCCTAGTCTCACCACAAGCTCCATGCTTCTTTTGCTGTGGCGGCAGTTGGGAAAAAGCGGATGCTGCTTGTGCTGCGGCCATGGCGGCACGGATGCAAGGAAGGCGAGCGAGGCCAAGGCGCAGCCGAAAGATCATCTAGGCCCTAATATGGTTTTGATGGTTAATGGCAACCTAAACTGGAATTAAATGTTTACATTGAGTGTAAGCAGAATCTACAGGTTCCATGAAGAAAGGTTATCCAGAGAAGGATGGCCACCAAAAAGGGTACAAGGTGGTTTCAAGGACAAAGAGATGGCTGTGCTAGGTAGCTGTGCCACAACTGAGAAGAAACCGGTGCTGTGCAGGGAGCTGCAAGCAGGGTGATGGTGGCTTGATGCGTCAAGGGCCGTGACTTCAGTTGGTGGCAGGTAAAGCCTAGATTTGCTAGTTTCTTTGAGTCCATAGGAATCACCCGTCCTATCAAGAGGGATGAAACAGTAGCAGTTGTCTAAGGGAACCTTGCTCATTGCTCAGAGTGTTGGTCAAGGGGATTGGTGCTTTGAGGCTAATTGCCCTGTGTCAATAGCTTTGCACGAAAGTATGTAGCTGTTTTGTGTTAGTGCTCTGCAGTACTAACAGTGAAAACCCTAGAGCTTTAGGCACCTGTGTGACACAGCTGTGTCACAGGTGGTCTTCCGCTCAATGACTCAGGTACATCTCTGTACCAGGGGAGAGCTTGAAAATGCTAAAGTACCTGCACTGCGATAGGCGGTCTGATGTGTCAGAAGTCTGTCGGAGGCTCTCTCCTTATAGGTATTAGAGTCTGAGGTATGCTGAGGGCATGTCATGTGCCAGGACCGGGCTGAGTAGTGTGGCTATCAGCTAAGGGTTCACCTGTGTGTGCCGCCGGTGACACAGGTGTCGGTCTGCCTGAGCCGGGTACAGTTGGGCGTAGGGTGTAGCTGTGTCATCGGTGGTTGACACCGGTGGCTCACTTAATCCTACGTGGCAACAGGGTAACGGTCAGGTGCCTGTGGACCCTATATATAGAGGACCAGGGGAGGACTCTGTCCTCAACCTTGCTCAAATCAGTGATTCATATACGACCGTTGCAAAGCCTCCAACCACTCCACAAGAGCCAAGAGCCTAAGGGTTAGTTCGAGTGGGTTTGTGAGCTAGAGGACGAGCAAAGGTTCCTCCAAGAGATTGCTGCTGCATCATCTGTTACTCTTGGAGTTTGTCTACTCCTAGACCGGTGTAGGAGTTGCCGGTATCACCCAAGCTTGTGTGGGCTGAACCAGTAGTTTGTGAAGATGTTCTGAGGTCTACCTGCTGCAAGGCAAAAGGATCTCCACAAGCAAAAAGGAAGAGTCCTGAAGGATCAGGTACTCGGAGAAGAAGCACGTTTTAGTGCTGGCCAGCTCTTAGGAGTGGTCTCTCCAACGGAGACGTACCTTCTCTGCAAAGAGTTGGGAACTTCGGTGAAAAACCCCTGAGTCTCCTTTACTTTCTTATATTGCATGCATATCTGTTTATCTTTGCTTGCTTGTGTCTGTTAGACTTGATCTGCTAAGTTTACCTTTTCACCTGTGGTAGATTACCTTTATACCTGTGTGTGATCACCTGTTACACAGTTGCTTCATTCACTTGTATTCACCTGTATCAGCACCTGTGTCACAAGCAGTCTAAGTAGAGCACCTGTGTTAGGTTAACTCTTCACCGGTGTCTTCTACCTGTGTGACAGCTGTGTGTTAATTTACACATAGTTTCCACCTGTGTCACTCATCTGTGTCACAGCTGTCCACTATTAACTTGTGAAGTTAATCTGACAACTTAAACAAAAGATTAAACGAGAGAAATTTTATAAGCCAACTATTCACCCCCCCCTAGTCGGCATCTCGGTCCTTTCAGCAGCGTTTCACGCTCGATCGATTTTCCGATTTTGGATGATAAGTTGAAGTAAAAGGTAGCAAACAGAAGTGCATGTATCCAAAGTTTTAGCACCTTGATACAGTTGACAAACTTATGATCAAGATACTTTTTTGTCAAAAACAAAAATAACACAAATTCCGTGGTATATATTATTCAAAGCCAAGCAAGCAAATACTCTCTCCCATAGGAAAGTCGATGAAAAGGTGTCATCAGTTCTCTACACTTACTTTTCATATTTGAACAAATGTAGAAAGTAAACATTAAAACAAACGATTGAGATAGAGAAACCTAGCTAGTGAAAAAATAGCATTTATAAGTGAAGAAGCAACTTACATTAAAATGTTCGACTATCTCATTGAGATCATCCTTACGATGTGCCACCTTCCTCCCTGTTCCAGCACATGCAGACATTTACAATTGGCACAGTATATGCCATGGAAAAATATTGTGCAATAAGTAAACCGTCCAACCAAACCGTCCAACCCGACCGTCCCGGACCTTTCAAACGGTCCGTCTGGAAGAAGGTCCCGTTCTCCTCTAGTTCTCCCGAACCATCCAACCAAACCATCCAACCCGACCGTCCCGAACCCTCAAAACTGTTGGTCCCGAACCATCCGACCAAACCGTCCAACCCGACCGTCTCGGACCCTCCAAATTGTTGGTCCGAACCATCTGACCAAACTGTCCAACCCGACCATCCCGGGCCCTTCAAACTGTTGGTCCCAACCCATCCAACCACACCGTCCAACCCGACCGTCCCGGAACTTCTAAACGGTCCGTCCGGAACAAGGTCCGGATCTCCTGTAGTTGTCCCGAACCATCCGACCAAACCGTCCAACCCGACCGTCCCGGAACTTCTAAACGGTCCGTCCGGAACAAGGTCCGGATCTCCTGTAGTTGTCCCGAACCATCCGACCAAACCGTCCAACCCGACCGTCCCGGAACGTCCAAACGGTCCGTCCGGAAGCAGGTCCGGATCTCCTCTAGTTATCCCGAACCATCCGATCAAACCGTCCAACCCGATCGTCCCGGAACTTCCAAACGGTCCGTCCGGAAGAAGGTCCGGATCTCCTCTAGTTGTCCCGAACCATCCAACCACACCGTCCAACCCGACCTTCCCGGAACTTCCAAACGGTCCGTCCGGAAGAAGGTCCGGATCTCCTCTAGTTGTCCCGAACTATCCGACCAAACCGTCCAACCCGACCGTCCCTCCAAACTGTTGGTCCCGAACCATACGACCAAACCTTCCAACCCGACTGTCCTAGAACTTCCAAATGGTCTGTCCGGAAGTTCTAGATCTCCTCTAATTGTCCCGAAACATCCGACCAAACCGTCCAACCCGACCATCCCGGATCTTCCAAACGGTCCGTCCGGAAGAAGGTCCGGTTCTCCTCTAGTTCTCCCGAACCATCCAACCAAACCATCCAACCCGACCGTCCCGGACCCTCCAAACTGTTGGTCCTGAACCATTCGACCAAACCGTCCAACCCGACCGTCCCGGAACTTCAAAACGGTACCGTCCGGAAGAAGGTCCCGATCTCCTCAAGTTGTCCCGAACCATCCAACCTAATCGTCCAACCCGACCGTCTCAGACCCTCCAAACTGTCCGTCTGGAAGGTCTAGATCTCCTCTAATTGTCCCAAACCATCCGACCAAACCGTCCAGCCCGACCGTCCCGGACCTTCCAAATGGCCCGTCCAGAAGAAGGTCCGGTCCTCCTCTAGTTCTCCCGAACCATCCGACCAAACCATCCAATCCGACCGCCCCGGACCCACCAAACTGTTGGTCCTGAACCATCCGACCAAACAGTCCAACCCGACCGTCTCGGACCCTCCAAACTGTTGGTCCCGAACCATCCGACCAAACCGTCCAACCCGACCGTCCCGGAACTTCCAAACGGTCCGTCCGGAAGAAGGTCTGGATCTCCTCTAGTTGTCCTGAACCATCCAACCGAACCGTCCAACCCGACCGTCTCAGACCCTCGAAACTGTTGGTCCCGAACGATCCGATCAAACCGTCCAACCCGACTGTCCTGGAACTTCCAAATGATCCGTCGGAAAGTCTAGATCCCCTCTAACCGTCCCAAACCATCCGACCAAACCGTTCAACCCGACCGTCCCGGACCTTCCAAACGGTCCGTCCGGAGGAAGGTCCGGCTCTCCTCTAGTTCTCCCGAACCATCCGACCAACCAATCCAACCTGATCGTCCCGGATCCTCCAAATTGTTGGTCCCGAACCATCTGACGAAACCGTCCAACCCAACCGTCACAAACCCTCCAAACTGTTGGTCCCGAAGCATCCGACCAAACCGTCCGACCCGACCGTCCCGGACCCTCCAAACTGTAGGTCCCGAATCACCAGACTGTCCTGGAACTTCCAAATGGTCCGTCCGAAAGGTCTAGATCTCCTCAAATTGTCCCAAATCATCCGACCAAACCATCCAAACCGACCGTCCCAGACCTTCCAAACGGACCGTCCGGAAGAAGGTCCCGTTCTCCTCTTGTTCTCCCGAACCATCTCACCAAACCATCCAACCCGACCGTCCCGGACCCTCAAAACTGTTGGTCCCGAACCATCCGACCATACCGTCCAACCCGACCGTCCCTCCAAACTGTTGGTCCTGAACCATACGACCAAACCGCCAACCCGACTGTCCTAGAACTTCCAAATGGTCCGTCCGGAAGTTCTAGATCTCCTTTAATTGTCCCGAAACATCCGACCAAACCGTCCAACCCGACCATCCCGGACCTTCCAAACGGTCCGTCCGGAAGAAGGTCCGGTTCTCCTCTAGTTCTCCCGAACCATCCAACCAAACCATCCAACCCGACCGTCCCAGACCCTCCAAACAGTTGGTCCCGAACCATTCGACCAAACCGTCCAATCCGACCGTCCAGGAACTTCCAAACGGTACCGTCCGGAAGAAGGTCCCGATCTCCTCAAGTTGTCCCAAACCATACAACCTAACCGTCCAACCCGACCGTCTCAGACCCTCCAAACTGTTGGTCCCGAACCATCCGACCAAACAGTCCAACCCGACTGTCCTGGAACGTCCAAATGGTCCGTCCGGAAGGTCTAGATCTCCTCTAATTGTCCCAAACCATCCGACCAAACCGTCCAGCCCGACCGTCCCGGACCTTCCAAATGGCCCGTCCGGAAGAAGGTCCGGTCCTCCTCTGGTTCTCCGAAACCATCCGACCAAACCATCCGACCCGACCGTCCCGGACCCACCAAACTGTTGGTCCTGAACCATCCGACCAAACCGTGCAACCCGACCGTCTCGGACCCTCCAAACTGTTGGTCCCGAACCATCCGACAAACAGTCCAACCCGACCGTCCCGAAACTTCCAAACGGTCCGTCTGGAAGAAGATCCGGTACTCCTCTAGTTCTACCGAACTATCCGACCAAACCCTCGAACCCGATCGTCTCGGACCCTCGAAACTGTTGGTCCCGAACCATCCGACCAAACCATCTAACCCGACCGTCTCGGACCGTCCGAACTGTTGGTCTCGAACCATCTGACCAAACCATCCGACAAAACTGTCCAACCCGACCATCTTGGACCCTCCAAACATCTGCTCCCGAACCATCCGACCAAACCGTCCAACACGACCGTCCCAGACCCTTCCAAGCTGTCGCAACCCGACCGTCTCGGACCCTCCAAACTGTTGATCGCAAACCATCCGACCAAACCGTCCGACCCGACCGTCCCGGACCTTCCAAACCGTCCAACCCGACCGTCCCGGAACATCCAAACGATCCGTCCGGAAGAAGGTCCGGATCTCCTCTAGTTGTCCCGAACCTTCCGACCAAACCGTCCAACCCGACCGTCCCGGAACTTCCAAACGGTCCGTCCGGAAGAAGGTCCAGATCTCCTCTAGTTGTCCCGAACCATCCGACTAAACCGTCCAACACGATCGTCCCGGAACTTCCAAACGGCTCGTGCGGAAGAAGGTCCAGATCTCCTCTAGTTGTCCCAAACCATCCGACCAAACCGTGCAACCCGATCGTCTCCCAAACGGTCCGTCCGGAAGAAGGTCCGGATCTCCTCTGGTTGTCCCGGATCATCCGACGAAACCGTCCAACCCGATCGTCCCGGAACTTCCAAACGGTCCGTCCGGAAGAAAGTCTGGATCTCCTCTAGTTGTCCCGAACCATCCAACCAAACCGGCCAACCCACCCGTCTCAGACCCTCCAAACTGGTGGTCCCGAACCATCCGAACAAACCGTCCAACGCGACTGTCCTGGAACTTCCAAAAGGTCTGTCCGAAAGGACTAGATCTCCTCTAATTGTCCCAAATCATCCGACCAAACCGTCCAACCCGACCATCCCGGACCTTCCAAACGGTCCGTCCGGAAGAAAGTCCGGTTCTCCTCTAATTCTCCCGAACCATCCGACCAAACCATCCAACCCGACCGTCCCGGACCCTCCAAACTGTTGTCCCGAACCATCCGACCAAACCGTCCAACCCGACCGTCTTGTACCCTCGAAACTGTTCGTCCCAAACCATCCGACCAAACCGTCCAACCCGACTGTCCCGGACCTTCCAAACGGCCGGTCCAGAAGAAGGTCCAGATATCCTCTAGTTGCCCCAAACCATCCGACCAAACCGTCCATCCCGACCGTCCCGGACCCTCCAAACTGTTGGTCCCGAACCATCCAACCAAACCGTCCAACCTGACCGTCTTGGACACTCCAAATGGTCCATCCGGAAGGACTAGATCTCCTCTAATTGTCCCAAATCATCCGACCAAACCGTCCAACCCGACCATCCCGGACCTTCCAAACGGTCCGTCCGGAAGAAGGTCCGGTTCTCCTCTAGTTCTCCCGAACCATCCGACCAAACCATCCAACCCGACCGTCCCGGACCCTCCAAACTGTTGTCCCGAACCATTCGACCAAACAGAACAACCCGACCGTCTTGGGCCCTCCAAACAGTTGGTCCCGAACCATCCGACCAAACCGCCCAGCCAGATCGTCCTGGGCCTTCCAAACGGTCCGTCCGGAAGAAGGTCCGGATCTCCTCTAGTTGTCCCGAACCGTTCGACCAAACCATCCAACCCGACCGTCCCGGAACATCCAAACGGTCTGTCCGGAAGAAGGTCCGGATCTCCTCTAGTTGCCACAAACCATCCCGACCGTCCCAAACCATTCGACCAAACCGAACAACCCGACCGTCTTGGACCCTCCAAACTGTTGGTCCCAAACCATCCGACCAAACCGTCCAACCCGACCATCTTGGACACTCCAAATGGTCCGTCCGGAAGGACTAGATCTCCTCTAATTGTCCCAAATCATCCGACCAAACCGTCCAACCCGACCATCTCGGACCTTCCAAACGGTCCGTCCGGAAGAAGGTCCGGTTCTCCTCTAGTTCTCCTGAACCATCCGACCAACCCGACCGTCCCGGACCCTCCAAACTGTTGTCCCGAACCATTCGACCAAACCGAACAACCCGACCGTCTTGGACCCTCCAAACAGTTGGTCCGGAACCATCCGACCAAACTGTCCAACGCGACCGTCTTGGACACTCCAAATGGTCCGTCCGGAAGGACTAGATCTCCTCTAATTGTCCCAAATCATCCGACCAAACCTTCCAACCCGACCATCCCGGACCTTTCAAACGGTCCGTCCGGAAGAAGGTCCGGTTCTCCTCTAGTTTTCCCGAACCATCCGACCAAACCATCCAACCCGACCGTCCCGGACCCTCCAAACTGTTATCCCGAACCATTCGACCAAACCGAACAACCCGACCTTCTTGGACCCTCCAAACAGTTGGTCCCGAACCATCCGACCAAACCGTCCAACCCGACCGTCCCGGAACTTCCAAACGGTCCGTCCGGAAGAAGGTCCAGATCTCCTCTAGTTGTCCCGAACCATCCGACCAAACAGTCAAAACCGACCGTCTCAGACCCTCCAAACTGTTGGTGCCGAAACATCCGACCAAACCGTCCAACCCGACCGCCCCAAACCTTCCAAACGGTCCGTCTGGAAGAAGATCCGGTACTCCTCTAGTTCTACCGAACCATCCGACCAAACCATCGAGCCCGACCGTCTCGGACCCTCCAAACTGTTGGTCCCGAACCATCCGACCAAACCATCCAACCCGACCGTCTTGGACCGTCCGAACTGTTGGTCTCGAACCATCTGACCAAACCGTCCAACCCCACCGTCCCTGGCCCTCCAAACTGTTGGTCCCAAACAATCCGACAAAACCGTCCAACCCGACCATCTCGGACCCTCCAAACTTCTGGTCTCGAACCATCCGACCAAACCGTCCAACACGACCGTCCCGGACCGTCCCAAGCTGTTGCAACCCGACCGTCTCGGACCCTCCAAACTGTGGGTCGCAAACCATCCGACCAAACCGTCCGACCCGACCGTCCCGGACCTTCCAAACGATTGGTCGCAAACCATCCGATCAAACCGTCCGACCCGACCGTCCCGGACCTTCCAAACCGTCCAACCCGACCGTCCCGGAACATCCAAACGGTCCGTCCGGAAGAAGGTCCGGATCTCCTGTACTTGTCCCGAACCTTCCGACCAAACCGTCCAACCCGACCGTCCCGGAACTTCCAAACGGTCCGTCCGGAAGAAGGTCCAGATCTCCTCTAGTTCTCCCGAACCATCCGACCAAACCGCCCAACCCGATCGTCCCGGAACTTCCAAACGGTCCGTCCGGAAGATGGCCTAGATCTCCTCTAGTTGTCCCAAACATTCCGACCAAACCGTGCAACCCGATCGTCTCCCAAACGGTCCGCCCGGAATAAGGTCTGGATCTCCTCTGATTGTCCCGGATCATCCGACGAAACCGTCCAACCCGATCGTCCCGGAACTTCCAAACGGTCCGTCCGGAAGAAAGTCTGGATCTCCTCTAGTTGTCCCGAACCATCCAACCAAACCGGCCAACCCACCCGTCTCAGACCATCCAAACTGGTGGTCCCGAACCATCCGTACAAACCGTCCAACGCGACTGTCCTGGAACATCCAAATGGTCTGTCCGGAAGGACTAGATCTCCTCTAATTGTCACAAATCATCAGACCAAACCGTCGAACCCGACCATCCCGGACCTTTCAAACGGTCTGTCCGGAAGAAGGTCCGGTTCTCCTCTAATTATCCCGAAGCATCCGACCAAACCATCCAACCCGACCGTCCCGGACCCTCCAAACTGTCGTCCCGAACCATCCGACTAAACCGTCCAACCCGACCGTCTTGGACCCTCCAAACTGTTCGTCCCAAACCATCCGACCAAACCGTCCAACCCGACCGTCCCGGACCTTCCAAACGGTCGGTCCAGAAGAAGGTGCAGATATCCTCTAGTTGCCCCTAACCATCCGACCAAACCGTCCAACCCGACCGTCCCGGACCCTCCAAACTGTTGGTCCCGAACCATCCGACCAAACCGTCCAACCCGACCGTACCGGGCCCTCCAAACATTTGGTCCCAAACCGTCCGACCCGACTGTCCCGGACCCTCCAAACTGTTGGTCCCAAACCATCCGACCAAAGCGTCCAACCCGACCGTCGCGGACCCTTCATACTGTTGGTCCCGAACCATCCGACCAACCGTCCAACCTGACCGTCCCGGACTCTCCAAACTGTTGGTCCCGAATCAACCGCCCAAATCATGCAACGCGACCATCCCGGACCCTCCAAACTGTTGGTCCCGAACCATCCGACCAAATCGTCCAACCCGACGGTCTCGGACACTCCAAACTGTTGGTCCCGAACCATGCGACCAAACCCGCCCGTCCCGGAACATACAAACGGTCCGACCGGAAGAAGGTCCGGATCTCCTCTTGCTGTCCCAAACCATCCGACCAAACCATCCAACCCAACCATCCCGGACCTTCCAAACGGTCCGTCCGGAAGAAGGTCCGGCTCTCCTCTAGTTCTCCCGAACCATCCAACAAAACCATCCATCCCGACCGTCTTGGACCCTCAAAACTGTTGGTCCCAAACCATCCGACCAAACCGTCCAACCCGACCGTCTCGGAGCCTCCAAACTGCTGGTCCCGAACAATCCGACCAAACCGTCCAACCCGACTGTCCCGGACCCTCCAAACTGTTGGTCCAGAATTATCAAACCAAATCATGCAACCCGACCGTCTCGGACCGTCCAAACTGCTGGTCCCGAACCATCCGACCAAATCCGACCGTCCCGGAACATACAAATGGTCTGTCCGGAAGAAGGTCCGGATCTCCTCTTGCTGTCCCAAACCATCCGACCAAAGTGTTCAACCCGACCGTCCGGACATTCCAAACGGTCCGCCCGGAGGAAGGTCCGGTTCTCCTCTAGTTGCCACAACCCATCCGACCAAACCGTCCAACCCTATCGTCCCGAACCCTCCAAATTATTGGTCCCGAAACATCCGACCAAACCGTCCAACCCGACCGTCTTGGACACTCCAAATGGTCCGTCCGGAAGGACTAGATCTCCTCTAATTGTCCCAAATCATCCGACCAATCCGTCCAACCCGACCATCCCGGACCTTCCAAACGGTCCGTCCGGAAGAAGGTCCGGTTCTCCTCTAATTGTCCCAAACCATCCGACCAAACCATCCAACCGGATCGTCCCGGACTCTCCAAACTGTTGTCCCGAACCATTCGACCAAACCGAACAACCCGACCGTCTTGGGCCCTCCAAACAGTTGGTCCCGAACCATCCGACCAAACCGTCCAACCAGATCGTCCTGGACCTTCCAAACGGTCCGTCCGGAAGAAGGTCCGGATCTCCTCTGGTTTTCTCGAACCGTTCGACCAAACCATCCCACTCGACCGTCCCGGAACTTCCAAACGGTCCGTCCGGAAGAAGGTCCGGATCTCCTCTAGTTGCCACAAACCATCCGACCAAACCGTCCAACCCTATCGTCCCGAACCCTCCAAACTATTGGTCCCGAACCATCCGACCAAACCGTCCAACCCGACCGTCCCGGACACTCCAAACTGTTGGTCCCGAACCATCTAACCAAACCGTCCAACCCGATCGTCCCGGAACTTCCAAACGGTCCGTCCGGAAGACGCTCCGGATCTCCACTAGTTGTCTCAAACCATCCGACCAAACCGTCCAACCCGACCGTCCCGGAACTTCCAAACGGTCCGTCCGGAAGAAGGTCTGGATCTCCTCTAGTTGTTCCGAACCGTCCGACTAAACCGTCCAACCCGACCCTCCCGGAACTTCCAAACGGTCTGTCCGGAAGAAGGTCCGGATCTCCTCTAGTTGTCCCGAACCGTCCGACCAAACCGTCCAACCCGACCCTCCCGGAAGTTCCAAACGGTCCGTCCGGAAGAAGGTCCGGATGTCCTCTAGTTCTTCCTAACCATCCAACCAAACCGTCCAACCCGACCATCGTGGACCCTCCAAACTGTTGGTCCCAAACCATCCGACTAAACCGTCCAACCAGACCGTCGCGGACCCTCCAAACTGTTGGTCCCGAACCTTCCGACCAAACCGTCCAACCCGACTGTCCTGGAACATCCAAATGGTCCGTCCGGAAGCTCTAGATCTCCTCTAATTGTGCCAAAACATCCGGCCAAACCGTCCAACCCGACCGTCCCGGACCTTCCAAACGGTCCGTCCGGAAGAAGGTCCGGTTCTCCTCTAGTTCTACCGAACCATCCGACTAAACCGTCCAACCCGACCTTCTTGGACACTCCAAACTGTTGGTTCCGAACCATCCGACCAAACCGTCCAACCCGACCGTGCCGGGCCCTCCAAACATTTGGTCCCAAACCGTCCGACCCGACTGTCCTGGACCTTCCAAACGGTTCGTCCGGAAGAAGGTCCGGCTCTCCTCTAGTTCTCCCGAACCATCCGACCAAACCGTCGAACCCGACCGTCCCGGACCCTCCAAACTGTTGGTCCCAAACCATCCAACCAAAGCGTCCAACCCGACCGTCGCGGACCCTTCAAACTGTTGGTCCCGAACCATCCGACCAAACCGTCCAACCTGACCGTCCCGGACTCTCCAAACTGTTGGTCCCGAATCAACCGCCCAAATCATGCAACGCGACCGTCCAGGACCCTCCAAACTGTTGGTCCCGAACCATCCGACCAAATCGTCCAACCCGACGGTCCCGGACGCTCCAAACTGTTGGTCCCGAACCATGCGACCAAACCCGCCCGTCCCGGAACATACAAACGGTCCGACCGGAAGAAGGTCCGGATCTCCTCTTGCTGTCCCAAACCATCCGACCAAACCGTCCAACCCGACCATCCCGGACCTTCCAAACGGTCCGTCCGGAAGAAGGTCCGGCTCTCCTCTAGTTCTCCCGAACCATCCAACAAAACCATCCATCCCGACCGTCTCGGACCCTCAAAACTGTTGGTCCCAAACCATCCGACCAAACCGTCCAACCCGACCGTCTCGGAGCCTCCAAACTGCTGGTCCCGAACAATCCGACCAAACCGTCCAACCCGACTGTCCCGGACCCTCCAAACTGTTGGTCCAGAATTATCAAACCAAATCATGCAACCCGACCGTCTCGGACCGTCCAAACTGTTGGTCCCGAACCATCCGACCAAATCGTTCAACCCGACCATCTCGGACGCTCCAAACTGTTGGTCCCGAACCATCCGACCAAAGCCGACCGTCCCGGAACATACAAACGGTCTGTCCGGAAGAAGGTCCGGATCTCCTCTTGCTGTCCCAAACCATCCGACCAAAGTGTCCAACCTGACCGTCCGGACCATCCAAACGGTTCGCCCGGAGGAAGGTCCGGTTCTCCTCTAGTTCTCCCGCACCATCCGACCAAACAGTCCAAGCCGACCGACCCGGAACATACAAACGGTCAGTCCGGAAGAAGGTCCGGATCTCCTTTTGCTGTCCCAAACCATCCGACCAAAGTGTCCAACCCGACAGTCCCGGACCTTCCAAACGGTCCGTCCGGAAGAAGGTCCAGTTCTCCTCTAGTTCTCCCGAACCATCCGACCAAACCATCCAACCCGACCGTCCCGGACCCTGCAAACTGTTGGTCCGGAACCATCCGACCAAACCGTCCAACACGACCGTCTAGGACACTCCAAACTGTTGGTCCCGAACCATCCGACCAAACCGTCCAACCAGACCGTCCCGGACCTTCCAAACGGTCCGTGCGGAAGAAGGTCCGGATCTCCTCTAGCTGTCCCGAACCATCTGACCAAAGCGTCCAACCCGATCATCCCGGAACTTCCAAACGGTCCGTCAGGAAGAAGGTCCGGATCTCCTCTAGTTGTCCCGAACCATCCAACCAAACCGTCCAACCCAACCGTCTCAGACCCTCCAAACTGTTGGTCCCGAACTATCCGACCAAACCATCCAACCCGACTGTCCCGGAACTTCCAAATGGTCCGTCAGGAAGTTCTAGATCTCCTCTAATTGTCCCGAAATATCCGCCCAAACCGTCCAACCAAACCGTCCGGGACCTTCCGAACGGTCCGTCCGGAAGAATGTCCGGTTCTCCTCTAGTTCTGCCGAACCATCCGACCAAACCATCCAACCCGACCGTCCCGGACCCTCCAAACTGTTGGTCCTGAACCATCCGACCAAGCCGTCCAACCAGACCGTCGCGGACCCTCCAAACTGTTGGTCCCGAACCATCCGACCAAACCGTCCAACCCGACCGTCTCGGATCCTCCAAACTGTTGGTCTCGAACCATCCGACCAAACCATCCAACCCGACCGTCCCGGGCCCTCCAACCTTTTGGTCCCAAACCGTCGGACCAAACCGTCCAACCCGGCCGTCCCGGGACTTCCAAACGGTCCGTTCGGAAGAAGGTCCGGCTCTCCTCTAGTTTTCCCGAACCATCCGACCAAACCAACTAACCCGACCGTCCCGGTCCCTCCATACTATTGGTCCCAAACCATCTGACCAAAGCGTCCAACCCGACCGTCGCGGACCGTCCAAACTGTTGGTCCCGAACCATCCGACCAAACCGTCCGACCAAACCGTCCGACCCGACAGTCTCGGAACATCCAAACTGTTGGTCGTGAATCATCCGACCAAATCGCCTAACCCGACCGTCTCGGACGCTCGAAACTGTTGGTCTCGAACCATCCGACCAAACCCGACCATCCCGGACATTGAAAAAGGTCCGTCTGGAAGAATGTCCGGTTCTCCTCCAGTTCTCCCGAATCATCCGACCAAACCGTCCAACACGACCGTCCCGGACCTTCGAAACGGTCCGTCCGGAAGAAGGTCCGGTTCTCCTCTAGTTCTCCCGAACCATTCGACCAAACCATCCAACCCGACCGTCCCGGACCCTCCAAACTGTTGGTCCTGAACCATCCGACCAAACCATCCAATCCGACCGCCTCGGACCCTCCAAACTGTTGATCCCGAAGCATCCGACCGAACCGTCCAACCCGACCGTCCCGGGCCCTCCAAACTGTTGGTCCCGTACCATCCGACCAAACCCTCCAACCCGACCGTCCCGGACCTTCCAAACGGTCTGTCCGGAAGAAGGTCCGGCTCTCCCCTAGTTCTCCCGAACCATCCGACCAAACCATCCAACCCGACCGTCCCGGACCCTCCAAACAGTTGGTCCCGAACCATCCGACCATACCTTCCAACCCGACCGTCTCGGACCCTCCAAACTGTTGGTCCCGAACCATCCGACCAAACCTGACCGTCCCGGAACATACAAACGGTCCGTCCGGAAGAAGGTCCGGATCTCCTCTTGTTGTCCTGAACAATCCGACCCGACCGTCCCGGACCCTCCAAACTGTTGGTCCCGAATCACCTGACCAAATCATGCAACCTGACCGTCTCGGACCCTCCAAACTGTTGGTCCCGAACCATCCGACCAAACTGTCCAACCCGACCGTCCCGGAACTTCCAAACGGTTCCGTCCGGAAGAAGGTCCCGATCTCCTCTAGTTGTCCCGAACCATCCAACCTAACCGTCACCCGACCGTCTCAGACCCTCCAAACGGTTGGTCCCGAACCATCCGACCAAACCGTCCAACCCGACTGTCTTGGAACGTCCAAATGGTCCGTCCGGAAGGTATAGATCCCCTCTAATTGTCCCAAACCATCCGACCAAACCGTCCAACCCGACCGTCCCGGACCTTCCAAACGGTCCGTCCGGAAGAAGGACCGGATCTCCACTAGTTGTCCTGAACCATCCAACCAGACCGTCCCGGACCCACCAAACTGTTGGTCCCGAACCATACGACCAAACCGTCCAACCCGACTGTCCTTGAACTTCCAAATGGTCCGTCCGGAAGGCCCAGATCCCCTCTAATTGTCCCAAAGCATCCGACCAAACCGTCCAACCCGACCGTCTCGGACCTTCCAAATGGTTCGTCCGGAGGAAGGTCCGGCTCTCCTCTAGTTCTCCTGAACCGTCCGACCAAACCATCCAACCTGATCGTCCCGGATCCTCCAAACTGTTCGTCCCGAACCATCCGACCAAACCGACCAACCCGACCGTCCCGGACCTACCAAATGGTCCGTCCAGAAGATCTAGATCTCCTCTAATTGTCCCAAACCATCCGACCAAACCGTCCAACCCGACCGTCCCGGACCTTCCAAACGGTCCGTCCGGAAGAATGTCCGGTTCTCCTCTAATTCTCCCGAACGATCCGATCAAACCGTCCAACTCGACCGTCTCGGACCCTCCAAACTATTGGTCCCGAAGCATCCGACCAAACCGTCCAACCTGACCGTCCCGGACCCTCCAAACTGTTGGTCCCGAATCATCCGACCAAATCATGCAACCCGACCATCTCGGACCTTCCAAACTGTTCGTCCCGAACCATCCGACCAAACCCAACCGTCCCGGAACAAACAAACGGTCCGTCCGGAAGAAGGTCCGGATCTCCTCTAGTTGTCCCGAACCATCCGACCAAACCTTCCAAACCGATCGTCCCGAACCTTCGGAATGGTCCGTCCGCAAGAATGTCTGGTTCTCCTCTACTTGTCCTGAACCATCCAACCAAACCATCCAAGCCGACCGTCTCGGACCCTCCGAACTGTTGGTCCCGAACCTACGACCAAACCGTCCAACCCGACCGTGCCGGAACTTCCAAACGGTCCATGCGAAAGATTGTCCGGTTCTCTTCTAGTTCTCCCGAACCATCCGACCAAACCATCCAACCCAACCGTCCCGGACCCTACAAACTGTTGGTCCGGAACCATCCGACCAAACCGTCCAACCCGACCGTCTTGGACACTCCAAACTGTTGGTCACGAACCATCCGACCAAACCATCCAACCCGACCGTCCCGGACCTTCCAAACGGTCCGTTCGGAAGAAGGTCCGGATCTCCTCTAGTTGTCCCGAACCATCTGACCAAAGCGTCCAACCCGATCATCCCGGAACTTCCAAACGGTCCGTCAGGAAGAAAGCCCGGATCTCCTCTAGTTGTCCCGAACCATCCAACCAAACCGTCCAACCCAACCGTCTCAGACCCTCCAAACTGTTGGTCCCGAACTATCCGTCCAAACCGTCCAACCCGACTATCCCGGAACTTCCAAATGGTCCGCCAGGAAGTTCTAGATCTCCCCTAATTGTCCCGAAATATCCGCCCAAACCGTCCAACCCGACCGTCCGGGAACTTCCAAACGGTCCGTCCGGAAGAAGGTCCGGATCTCCTCTAGTTGTCCCGAACCATCCAACCACACCGTCCAACCTGACCTTCCCGGAACTTCCAAACGGTCCGTCCGGAAGAAGGTCCGGATCTCCTCTAGTTGTCCCGAACTATCCGACCAAACCGTCCAACCCGACCGTCCCTCCAAACTGTTCGTCCCGAACCATACGCCCAAACCGTCCAACCCGACTGTCCTAGAACTTCCAAATGGTCCGTCAGGAACTTCTAGATCTCCTCTAATTGTCCCGAAATATCCGCCCAAACCGTCCAACCCGACCGTCCGGGACCTTCCAAACGGTCCGTCCGGAAGAAGGTCCGGTTCTCCTCTAGTTCTGCCGAACCATCCGAACAAACCATCCAACTCGACCGTCCCGGTCCCTCCATACTGTTGGTCCCAAACCATCTGACCAAAGCGTCCAACCCGACCGTCGTGGACCCTCCAAACTGTTGGTCCCGAACCATCCGACCAAACCGTCCGACCAAACCGTCCAACCCGACCGTCTCGGAACATCCAAACTGTTGGTCGCGAATCATCCGACCAAATCGCCTAACCCGACCGTCTCGGACGCTCGAAACTGTTGGTCCCGAACCATCCAACCAAACCCGACCATCCCAGACATTCCAAAAGGTCCATCCGGAAGAATGTCCGGTTCTCCTTTAGTTCTCCCGAACCATCCGACCAAACCGTCCAACACGACCGTCCCGGACCTTCGAAACGGTCCGTCCGGAAGAAGGTCCGGTTCTCCTCTAGTTCTCCCGAACCATTCGACCAAACCATCCAACCCGACCGTCCCGGACCCTCCAAACTGTTGGTCCTGAACCATCTGACCAAACCATCCAAGCCGACCGCCTCGGACCCTCCAAACTGTTGGTCCTGAAGCATTTGACCAAACCATCCAATCCGACCGCCTCGGACCCTCCAAACTGTTGGTCCCGAAGCATCCGACCGAACCGTCCAACCCGACCGTCCCGGACCCTCCAAACTGTTGGTCCTGAACCATCTGACCAAACCATCCAATCCGACCGCCTCGGACCCTCCAAACTGTTGGTCCCGAAGCATCTGACCGAACCGTCCAACCCGACCGTCCCGGGCCCACCAAACTGTTGGCCCGAACCATCCGACCAAACCGTCCAACCCGACCGTCCCGGACCTTCCAAACGGTCCGTCCGGAAGAAGGTCCGGCTCTCCCCTAGTTCTCCTGAACCATCCGACCAAACCATCCAACCCGACCGTCCCGGACCCTCCAAACTGTTGGTCCCGAACCATCCGACCAAACCTTCAAACCCGACCGTCTCGGACCCTCCAAACTGTTGGTCCCGAACCATCTTACCAAACCGTCCAACCCGACTGTCCTGTAACTTCCAAATGGTCCGTCCGGAAGGTTTAGATCTCCTCTAACTGTCCCAAAGCATCCGACCAAACCATCTGACCACACCGTCCAACCCGACCTTCCCGGAACTTCCAAACGGTCCGTCCGGAAGAAGGTTCGGATCTCCTCTAGTTGTCCCGAACCATCCGACCAAAACCGTCCAACCCGACCGTCCCGGAACGTCCAAACGGTCCGACCGGAAGAAGGACCGGATTTGCTCTAGTTGTCCCGAACCATCCGACAAAGCCGTCCAACTCGACCGTGCCGGACCTTCCAAACAGTCCGTCCGGAGGAAGGTTCGGTTCTCCTCTAGTTCTCCCGAACCATCCGACCAACCCGTCCAAGCCGACCACCCCGGACCCTCCGAACTGTTGGTCCCGAACCATCCGACCAAACCAACCAACCCAGCTGTCCTGGAACGTCCAAATGGTCCGTTCGAAGATCTCCTCTAATTGTCCCAAACCATCCGACCAAACCGTCCAGCCCGACCGTCCCGGACCTTCCAAATGGCCCGTCCGCAACAAGGTCTGGATCTCCTCTAGTTCTCCCGAACCATCCGACCAAACCATCCAACCCAACCGTCCCGGACCCACCAAACTGTTGGTCTTGAACCATCCGACCAAACCGTCCAACGCGATCGTCTCGGACCCTCCAAACTGTTGGTCCCGAACCATCCGACCAAACCGTCCAACCCGACCGTCTCGGAACTTCCAAATGGTCTGTCAGGAAGAAGGTCTGGAGGATCTCCTCTAGTTGTCCTGAACCATCCAACCGAACCGTCCAACCCGACCGTCTCAGACCCTCCAAACTGTTGGTCCCGGACCATCCGATCAAACCGTCCAACCCGACTGTCCTGGAACTTCCAAATGGTCCGTCCGGAAGGTCTAGATCCCCTCTAATTGTCCCAAACCATCCGACCAAACCGTCTAACCCGACCGTCCCGGACCTTCCAAACGGTCCGTCCGGAGGAAGGTCCGGCTCTCCTCTAGTTCTCCCGAACCATCCGACCAACCGATCCAACCTGATCGTCCCGGATCCTCCAAACTGTTGGTCCCGAACCATCTGACGAAACCGTCCAACCTAACCGTCACGGACCCTCCAAACTGTTGGTCCCGAAGCATCTGACCAAACCGTGCAACCCGACCGTCCCGGACCCTCCAAACTGTTGGTCCCGAATCACCCGACTGTCCTGGAACTTCCAAATGGTCCGTCCGGAAGGTCTAGATATCCTCAAATTATCCCAAATCATCCGACCAAACCGTCCAACCCGACCGTCCCGGACCGTCCAAACGGTCCGTCCGGAAGAAGGTCCCGTTCTCCTCTAGTTCCCCCGAACCATCCCACCAAACCATCCAACCCGACCGTCCCGGACCCTCAAAACTGTTGGTCCCGAACCATCCGACCAAACCGTCCAACCCGACCATCCCGGGCCCTCCAAACTGTTGGTCCCAACCCATCCAACCACACTGTCCAACGCGACCGTCCCGGAACTTCCAAACGATCCGTCCGGAACAAGGTCCGGATCTCATGTAGTTGTCCCGAACCATCCGACCAAACCGTCCAACCCGACCGTCCCGGAACGTCCAAACGGTCCGTCCGGAAGAAGGTCTGGATCTCCTCTAGTGGTCCCGAACCATCTGACCAAACCGTCCAACCCGATCGTCCCGGAACTTCTAAACGGTCCGTCCGGAAGAAGGTTCGGATCTCCTCTAGTTGTCCCGAACCATCCAACCACACCGTCCAACCCGACCGTCCCTCCAAACTGTTGGTCCCGAACCATACGACCAAACCGTCCAACCCGACTGTCCTAGAACTTCCAAATGGTCCGTCCGGAAGTTCTAGATCTTTAATTGTCCCGAAACATCTGACCAAACCGTCCAACCCGACCATCCCGGGCCCTCCAAACTGTTGGTCCCAACCCATCCAACCACACCGTCCAACGCGACCGTCCCGGAACATCCAAACGATCCGTCCGAAACAAGGTCCGGATCTCATGTAGTTGTCCCGAACCATCCGACCAAACCGTCCAACCCGACCGTCCCGGAACGTCCAAACGGTCCGTCCGGAAGAAGGTCCGGATCTCCTCTAGTGGTCCCGAACCATCCGACCAAACCGTCCAACCCGATCGTCCCGGAACTTCCAAACGGTCCGTCCGGAAGAAGGTCTGGATCTCCTCTAGTTGTCCCGAACCATCCAACCACACCGTCCAACCCAGACCGTCCCTCCAAACTGTTGGTCCCGAACCATACGACCGAACCGTCCAACCCGACTATCCTAGAACTTCCAAATGGTCCGTCCGGAAGTTCTAGATCTCCTCTAATTGTCCCGAAACATCTGACCAAACCGTCCAACCCGACCATCCCGGACCTTCCAAACGGTTCGTCCGGAAGAAGGTCCGGTTCTCCTCTAGTTCTCCCGAACCATCCGACCAAACCATCCTACCCGACCGTCCTGAACCATCCGACCAAACCGTCCAACCCGACCGTCTAGAACCCTCCAAACTGTTGGTCCCGAACCATCCGACCAAACCATCCAACCCGACCGTCCCGGAACTTCCA
>JAGXJF010002405.1:0-70287 GCA_019208055.1 Stipa capillata | reverse complement strand
AAAGGAGTCCGAGTTGATGAAGACAAACATGGGACTCAGCGGGTTCTCAGGGAGAGCTATCCGAGGCCAAAGGCATATTATCAGTAGAGCTCACAGTCGGAAGCAAAACTCTGCCGACTGCATTCTTCGTAGTCGACGTCAAAGGCCGATACAATGTGCTCTTGGGGCGAGATTGGATTCATGCCAATTGTTGCATCCCCTCTACCCTGCATCAGTGCTTAATCCAGTGGGTGGACGAGGATGTCGAAGTCATCGAGGCAGACAACTCGGCCTGCATCGCGTTGGCAGAAACTACGGTCGATTGGCAACACGGCGACATGAGATGCCTGTCGGGTAGGGATTTGTCCGACTACGACTATGTCAGTATCGGTAAGGACGGTTTCGTACCGATACAGGCACAGCCGGCTTGTATAGCTCGGCTTAACGATTTGTCATTATAAATGGACAAAGAAGATAGCATTAAGTGGCTACAAAAGCGCACTGAGGAATATCGTTCAGGCAGGAACGATATGCATGAGACTATCGAAGACTTTGACATGGAGAAGCTCGGACAAGGGTTCTCATCGGCCGACCCGCTTGAAGAAGTCGATATTGGCGATGGAGCATGCCTCGACCAACGTTTATTAACGCCAATATGGAAGTCGGCCAGAAAGGCAAGGTATGTGCGCTACTCAAAGAATTCGTAGACTGCTTTGCTTGGAATTATACAGAGATGCCCGGGTTGAGTCGGAGCCTAGTCGAACATAAGCTGCCTATCAAGTCTGGTTTCAGACCCCACAAGCAACCACCTAGGCGTTTCAACCCTAACTTGTATGATCGCATCAAAGAAGAAGTTGACCGACTGGTGAAGGCAGGATTCATTCGGCCATGCAGGTATGCCGAGTGGATTTCAAATATTGTGCCAGTCGAGAAGAAGAATACCGGGAAGATTAGGGTATGTATAGACTTCAGGGACTTGAATAAGGCTACGCCTAAGGATGAGTATCCTATGCCTATAGCCGACATGTTGATAAATGACGCCTCTGGACACAAAGTACTCAGTTTCTTAGATGGCAATGCCGGGTATAATCAAATCTTTATGGCCGAAGAGGACATGTTTAAAACTGCCTTTCGTTGCCCCGGTTTTGTCGGGTTATTTGAATGGGTTGTCATGACATTCGGTTTGAAGAATGCGGGCGCCACTTATCAGCGTGCTATGAACTTAATCTTTCATGATCTCTTAGGCATTGTGTTAGAAGTCTATATTGATGACATCGTCGTCAAGTCGGACGGCTGTAGTCACCATTTAGCCGACTTACGACTAGCCTTTGAAAGGATGCGTCGGTACGGGTTGAAGATGAACCCGCTCAAATGTGCTTTTGGAGTGTCGGCTGGTAAGTTCTTAGGGTTCATAATTCATGAGCAGGGTATAGAGATCGACCCTAAGAAGATAGAGGCCATCAGGAAGTTAGAGGAGCCGACATGCAAGAAAGATGTGCAGAGTTTGTTAGGAAAGATAAATTACCTAAGACGATTTATATCTAACCTGGCGGGGAAGATTGAATCGTTTGTTCCATTACTTCGGTTAAAACACGAAGCCGAGTTCACTTGGGGGGCAGAGCAGCGAGATGCTTTCAATAGTATCAAGAGATACTTGTCAAGTCCTCCAGTGCTTCGGGCACCCAAGTCGGGAGTTCCGTTCCGACTATACATTGCTGCACAAGATAAAGTACTCGGCGCAGTGCTGACTCAAGAAGTCGACAAGAAGGAGTACATCATCGCATATGTAAGTCGCCGACTACTCGACACCGAAAGTCGGTATGTATTCATCGAGAAGCTATGCTTATCCTTATTTTACGCATGTACCAAGTTCCGGCATTATCTACTTTCGAGTACCTGTATAGTGTCTTGCCAAGTTGACGTGATTAAGTATATGTTGCAACAACCGATTCTTAGCGGACGAATTGGAAAATGGGCCTATGCCTTAATAGAGTATGATTTAACATATGAGTCGTTGCGTGCTATGAAAGGTCAAGTCGTCGCCGACTTCATTGTTGATCATCAAGTTAAGGATGAAGAAGATATTAATTATGTTGGTATATGTCCATGGAAGCTTTATTTTGATGGATCGGTTTGCAGAAGTGGGCAAGGCATTGGTAATGTTTTGGTTTCACCACATAATGTTATCTATGAGTCATCGGTCCGGTTAGAATACCCTTGCACTAATAATCAGGCAGAGTATGAGGCATTATTGTTTGGCTTGCAAAACTTAGTAGATATGGGCATAAAAGATATAGATGCTTTTGGGGATTCATTGCTAGTAGTTCAGCAAGTCAATGGTGAGTTTCAATGTTTTGATGGTCTGCTGAATAGCTACTTAGACCGATGTTTAGACATAGTCAAGTTCTTAGATACTTTTAATATCAGCCATGTGCCTAGAGAGGAGAACTCTAGAGCCAACTATTTGGCACAGCAAGCATCCGGGTACCAAGTCGGAAGAGGAAAGTTTTTCATATCTAGAAAGCCGATGCTCGTTGCTGTCGAAGGCCAGGCCGACTTGCTGGAAGTCGAGGCCGACTCGTGTAGATCCAGTACCGACTCGGGGGGCAACAGTTTAACACAAGCAGCCGAGTCGTTAAGCGGTTTGGAAGTCAATGATTGGAGGGCACCTTTAGTTAGTTATTTGAAAGATCCGAGTCGAACAAGAGATAGGAAAATTCGGCGGCAAGCTATAAAGTACACCTTGTTTAATGACGAGTTGTATCGCCGAACGATAGATGGAGTATTGTTGAAATGCTTAGATCCCGACCAGTCGAGAATGGCTATGGGGGAAGTACACGAAGGGATATGTGGAACACATCAGTCGGCTCCCTAAGATGCAATGGCTATTGAAAAAGAGCAGGGTTCTATTGGCCGACTATGTTAGAAGATTGTTTTCGATATTATAGAGGATGCGAAGCATGTCAGAAATTCGGGAACATACAATTGGTACCCGCGGCTAGGATGAACCCTATTATAAAGCCGTGGCCGTTTAGAGGATGGGGTTTAGACTTCATTGGGCAAATACATCCTGCTTCGTCTAAAGGTCATCGCTTCGTCCTTGTAGCTACAGATTACTTTACCAAGTGGACTGAAGCAGTTCCTTTGAGAAATATGACTCATAAGGAAGTGATTAGCTTCGTTCTAGAGCATATCATTCATAGGTTCGGTATCCCTCAAACTCTGACAACTGATCAGGGTGCATCCTTTATGTCTCACCAATTCAGTGAGTTTGCCGAATCCTTTGGAGTCAAGTTGTTGAACTCGTCGCCCTATTATGCGCAAGCTAATGGACAGGCCGAGTCTAGCAATAAGACTTTGATCAAGTTAATAAAGAAGAAAATTGAGGAACATCCGAGAAGGTGGCATGAAGTCCTTTCGGAAGCACTATGGGCCCATCGAATATCTAAGCATGGGGCAACCCGAGTGACGCCATTCGAGTTAGTGTACGGGCAGGAAGCAGTGTTACCCGTGGAAGTTAGATTACAAGCTCTTAGAATAGCCAGGCAAAACGACTTGTCGGCTGAAGATTATAGTCACTTGATGATAGATAGGATAGACGACGTTTCGGAAGAAAGGTTGAAAGCCTTACGAGAAATCGAAAAGGAGAAGTTGAGAGTTGCTAAGGCTTACAACAAAAGAGTAAAGGAAAAATCGTTTCAGATAGGAGATCTAGTATGGAAGACGATTTTACCTATTGGAACTCGGAACAACAAATTCGGCAAATGGTCGCCGAGTTGGGAGGGTCCGTATAGGGTCATCGAGATCGTCCCCGGGAACTCTTATTTTGTAGAATCTTTGCAAGGGGAAGGGTTACCTAAGGCTCTCAATGGGAAATATCTGAAAAGGTATTACCCGAGTATGTGGCAAGAAGCTTAACAAAACCTACGGCCGATATGTCCTTTGGAGATATCGCCCTAAGCAGTGGTGTAGCTCACGGTGTTTTTGGTAAATGCAATTATACCAAAAAGCAGGGGGGCATGTGTTTACAGCGTAATTTGGCTTTAAGATTTATTCAGCTGGCCAAATTAGAATAATGGATTTACCCGCTATGAATTCAGCGTTAACTCTTGAAGTGCAGGTCCGAGTACTCGCATCCCGAGTAGTCATCACATCCCGAGTGCGAAGGTGCTCGCAGAAGTTCCTGAAGACCCGAGCAGTCGGAGGTGTCCCCGAGCGCTAACGTCCCGAGTACTACGTCATCAAGTCACGAGCAGTACCTCCGGACATTCAACAGTGGCGAAGCCCGAGCCCTCGCGACCCCGAGCACCGTCGACTCCGAGCAGTCGGTGAGGACCCCGAGCAATATTGACTCCGAGTGCCAGCGCGTCCGAGTACCGAGCACCCGTGCCCGATGTCCCCGAGTACTGATGTTCCCGAGTACTCGAGTCCCCGAGAAGGCACAAGTCGGACAGAGCCGAATCCCAGCAGAATCAAGTCACGATGCAATCAGGTCGATCCGTGGATAAGTTGATATGACGAGTCCTCTATCACCAAGACTTATCCGACACGGAGACTTAGGGAAAGAGTCTTAGAAAGGAAGGAATTGACTGCGAACTCGGAAGGACTCTCGGTTCGTATGGAAAGATGTCTCATATCCGAGAAGGAGTCCTGAGCGATGGAAAGTCATATGTATATAGATCAGGATCCTTTAAATAAGGAAAGATTGTATATCTGTATTCAGTAGGATTAGGAGTTCTATCTCCTACGGGAAGACCAGCCGCCCTATAAATATGAGGGGTGATGGCCGATTGAAAGAGATCCAACAATCGACACAAATCAATCTATTACCTTTACCTTTACTTTTCTGTTCTAGTTTAGATCTTTATCGTTTTGCGCTGAAAAACGATCGGTTCTTCTGCACGTAAGCCAGAAGATCTTTGTTGCTTTGCTCGGAAAGCAATCGCTCGTCGTACGCGTAAGTACGATAGTTATCCTTTGTTGTTTTGCCTGAAAAACAACCGTTCATCGTACACGTAAGTGCGATTGGCGACTCCACATTACCTAGGTGTTTCACGGATCCAATTTCGTGCGAACAACGGGGTGGCCTGATCTTCTCGATGAGGAATCGTGGATAGATAGTATAAATAGACGATCTCGCTAGTTGAACACTAATGCCAATGCACGAACCCTCAACTCTTCGAAAACGCCCAAACACACCGGTAGATGATCGTCACGAGACCACGAGCAACGATCACCAAATCCCCAATTCCCAAGGGCGTATATGGCCACACGCACACTGCTACGCACGAGAGAAGGAGAAGGAGAGAAGATATGAGATTTTGTTTGTTTGTTTGTTAGAGATTTTTAGGAAGGCTTGTTTGGTTGTTAGAGATTTTTAGGATGGTTTGTTTGTTTTAGTTTGATAACGAGGGTGGCGATGACAGTTTTTTCGTAAATAATATAAATTTTAAGACCAGTTTAAATGACGTACCATCACCACCAACTCAAATATAATAGATAACTAGTAAAGTACCCGTGCCTTGCAACGGGACAAAAGATAGTAAGTTATTGATAAAAGGGTCATTCTATTTTGTGAACATACGAATTAAAAGTAATACGCATGTGCTTTTTCGCAATAATCACCGGCATATTCCCCCTCAGTTTTGCCCTTGACTTTGTCATTTCTTAGCTTTGCCGTCATCCTGATCCAATCCTTACCATTATATCGTTTTATGTGTATCTTCTTCAACTTGGGTAGATCTCTGGCACATTTCTCATCGCCTCCAGCTGTAACACTCTGGAATTAATTAAAAAAAGCCCTGAGTTATTAAAAATCGAAGGTGACCGAAAATCCAGAACGAAGGGATAAATGATTAAGATTGACTATAAGGTTGTTCAAATCGGAGTCTAAACAAATTTTAGAGAGTCCATTTAATATAGAACCATCAGATTTCACTTATCTTCTAATCCAACTCAATTTCAAAAAAAGAAAAAAAAACCTACCCCAATCTGTGCTCTCTCTCCTCTCATCTCACCCCCTCCAAGCCGCCGCTGCCCCTTTTCGTGCCTCCACCGCCGCGCGCCGCCGCTGGTAGAGCTATAACTATACATACGCCTCTCAGAAGAGAGAGAGCATGGGTTGGGTGGGTTTTTTTAAAAAAATTGAGTTGGATTTAGAGTTAGTTAGAGAAGAGAGATTTGCGCGAATTAGTTGAGAAAAATGGGCGACGTACCATCACCACCAAATGGCCGGCTGGAGGGGAGGCGACTTGGCTGAGGCGGCGGTGACCGGTAGCCACACAGAATAGTGGCAACACGGCAAGGGCGAGGGTAGTTTCTTCCTCCCTTCTTCTGCGTCCTCTTCTTCTTTCTCCTTCCCCTCCTTCCCTTCCCTTCTTTTCTCTTTCCCCCAACCGAGCTCCTCTTTCTCCCCTTGGCCGGCGGCTAAGGCAAGCCGGCTAGGAGGGGAGGCGGGTGAGACAAGAGGAGAGAGAGCATGGGTTGGGGTGGGTTTTAGTCTTTTTTTTTCAAAATTGAGATTAGATAAGAGAGACTTGTGTGGGTTAGTTGAGAAAAAGGGGGACGTCAGGAGTTAGTTAGAGAAGAGATTAGAGAAGAGAGATTTGTGTGAGTTAGTTAAGAAAATGAGGGATGTTAGGAGTTAGTTAGAGAAGAGAGATTTATGCGAGTTAGTTGAGAAAAAAGGGGATGTTAGGAGTTAGTTAGAGAAGCGAGATTTATGTGAGTTGAGAAAAACCAGGACATTAGGAGTCAGTTAGAGAAGATATTAGAGAAGAGAGATTTGTGCAAGTTAATTGAGAAAAACAGGGGGCGTAGCAACTAATGTGGTGGTTGTTAGATATAAGATTGACCTAGTCCTTGGAGGTGCACGCATATTACAAAATATCACCCCCTCAATCCTGACCATTGACGAGCGATCCGATGATCTGCAGAAGAACGATGTACCATCACCAGCACCACCAATTGACACTTAATAGATAGTATAAATACATATGTTACCCTAAAAGTATAAAGCATCAGTGTTACCTAGATTGTTTAGTGCTTTATGCTAAACTGGAATGACAAAAAAGTGCTGAAATGTAAATTCAATCCACGGCTCAAACACTAAAAACACATTGTAATTCTAAAACATATAACAAATTTTCCAAAGTTCTATGTATTACTGTATATCACCTTTTAAAAACCTTATCATGCATACATAGCCCCATTCCTATTTTTCCATCTATTACTAAAAATTTCAATCGGAATCAAGATCTCCAATTTTGCAGCATGCACTCTGGTCAAGATAGGTTATTATTTTTTGTTGACAACAATGAGAAAAACAAGAACCCTGTTGATATATGTGCAGGCACGTTTGAGGCCTGCTGATATACGTGGAGGTGTTAATTAATCTGTTTTTAGTTGGATAATAACATGGAGAGAATATAGCATGGCTAAAGGAGTGGAGAGAATATTGTTTGATATAACAATGTGAGGAGAAGATCTGAAACAGATCTCAAACTAATATGTTTATTTGTTAGTTAATCACACGGATAGCAAGGCTTAATTGGTTAATCACATGAGGTGGTGCCATTTTCACGGAGAGAATATAGCAAACCATGGTTGGTTAATCACATCCAACGGTGGCATTTTTTTTAAAAAAAAAGTAAATTTAGAGGGCAACTTAAATAACGTACCATCACCACCAACTCAAATATAATATATAGTAATAGATAATAGATATACGCTGAAGTGAAGATCTAGTCTACTAAAAATGCATTACGTCAGTACAGACTACACGGCTTGTCCCAAATTGCCAGACTACACAACCGATGGGCGATGGGGACGTGCGGTACCTGACGAAAAGTGGGGTTCCAGACTCTGGAGACATCACACTGCACTCGAACGTGCACGTGAGCTAGCGCAAAACGCATCCCATTAAAAGTCCGTCTGCATATGGAATTGCTATCTTGTGCAAGTCCACCAAACGGCCATTTGGCTGGGCTCAGCACGAGACCATGGCCGATCCATGTGTGCTATATATGTCATGGGGTATCTGACCAAACTGTTTGGTTGGATCAAGCGGAAACAAGATTCACCAATAATGGCGCGCGTGCGTTACCATGCCGGAGAACATCCAGAGGGACAACTCGGCTAGGCCGAGCTTGAAAGGTCCACCACAACCACTAGGACCAAATTGCGAGATCTATCCTGCACTTAGTAGTAGTTTAGTACTGAATTGTGGTGTTTTCTGGTGCTGGTGTATCCGTGTAAGCCAGAATGCGAGCTCGATCGAGGTTCTGGCCACAAGATGTAGCATTTTATGATTAGACAGGTTATTTGTTCACTCTAGAAATAAAAGGTCATTTCAGGAGGTCCAATTCTACTAGTCCAAAGTAATCACTTGGATATATCCTCGTCATGGGGCTTGGTTCGATTCCACAGAACATAGAACAATCTCTGGATGCTTAACTTATGCGCAAGTGTAGCGAGAAACGATGTACCCATATATTCTAAGCATGTGAGAGTAGGCATATGTGCATGACTTGAATGTGGTGTTGGGTGTACACTGTTGGAAAATAAAAGGATCACTCAAAGTTCAAAGTTCAAACGACATGATAATGCAATTGTGTGGCACTGCAGTATTCATAGATAATTGTTGCAGTGTTGTGTAACACCCATTGAGTCTATAAATAATTACTACCTTGCCTCATGCATACATGGCATCATCCATGCACCACCTTGTATAAACTTGAATTGTAAATAGTTAGGTTTATAGAATACGTGCGTATCTTATTTCAAAACTTCAAATTCTTGCAAAACTGTTCTTCTCTGCACTGATCCGGATGTTGGGTCCGGAGTCTCTGGGTGGAACCTCCGGGTGACCCGGAATTTTCTGAGTGGATTCCGAACCAATTTCCGGATGAGTCCAGAGAGGGAGTTTGGGTGAGTCGGTCAGTCGGAGGCTTGACTCGGACCCTCCGGGTTCAACCTCCGGGTTGTCCAGAAATATCTGGGTGGTTTCCGAGTGAATTCCGGTGAGTCCAGTAGGGTGTTAGCCGGGGTTTGTGAGGGCCGGAGGTTCCATCCGGACCCTCCGAGTGCTGCGTCCGGGTGATCCGGATTCCGGGTCCTTCTCCGGATGGTTTTCCGGGTGAACGCTCGAGTATCAGATCTGAGCTGACACGTCCCCACTGCCGTTTGGGGGCGGTGGGCGGTGGTGCTTGCGTGGAGGTCCCTCCGGGGCCCTATATAAGGGCGCCAACGGCCCCCTCCTCCCTCTTTTTCTCCTCCCAGCCACTTTTTCTTCTCTTTTCTCTCTCTTCCGAGTTGCTCTTCTCCAGCAGGTGTGTTCTTCCCCAGCTCCGCAAGCCAGCGCCGCTCCGGTGAGCAAGCTCCCCTCCTTCCCTTTCCTCTTCTTCCATTCCCCATCCCCCTCTTTCCTCATTCCTCCTTTCTTCCTTTTCTCAGCTCCAACCGAGCTCAACATCAGCTTTTTTGGGTCATCCGGAATTCGTTCCGGGCCACCCGGAATTGCTTCCGGGCTGCAGGGTTCAGCAAGGAGAAGGGTGTTCTCAAGGTAGAAAAGGAGTGAAGTTAGCCTTGGGGTTTGGAAGCAAGAGTAGCTGTGGTTCTTTCCAATTGTTGGGGTGATTTCCCTAAAAAGGTATATAGTTCATCTTGGAACAAGTTCATATTTTCAAAACCCTATACAATGTTCAATTGTTTAGTTCAACCTCAATATTCCAATTAGTTAGCTCAAATAACTACCATACTAGGACATAAATATGATTCCTTTTTGCATTAGTATCCAACCCAATTGTTGTGTGAACCCAAATATAAACTTAAACTAAATAAACCATGCATATAACCACTAGGATAACCACTCTAGTTTCTTAAAGTTAACATGGAGCATGTTTATTATCGCAGAACCCTAGCATCCCATGCATAGCATCGCTATCATGCATACATGCTGAAAACTTACTTCTTTTATCGTTTCCTTGCCGATGTTTCGTATTGCGTACGACAGAACCCGAAGAAGAAGAACCGCAAACTGTTGAGCTCACTCAAGTCTCTGAATCCTACGACGAAGGCAAGCAGAGCTTGTTGCATTCTTTTACTTTTCATAATTGCGTATGCGAATGAATGTTTGTTTGATTGATGTATGAATTAGAGTTCACTAGCATGCGTAGGGTGTATCATTGTGTCGAGAACGTCCTTAATGCCCTTTTCAACTAAAATTGGTTAAGTGAGTTGGGAGAGCCGAGGGCGTACGCAATGGATACGGTTGGTGTTAATTGAAGCGTTGAAGTGACCCAGGGGTTTGGTGATAGATTTTGAGATTGGTCACACACCAACCGCATGCCGGCGTGTTACTTCCCTGTCACGCGTGGACGTTACCGAGAATTGATACCGGGAATGGTTGAGGTAAGTCTCGATATCACTTGGGGTGAAATGCGCTCGCCATGTCCAGGGTGATTGATTGTCGGTACCGACCCGAGAGTTGATTGAATGTAATGTGAAATGGATCGATAGTCCTCGCGGACGTTCGCGGAATCGATACCGGGAATGATTGAGGTAAGCCTCGATATCACTTGGAGCTTTGCAACCTCCAAGGGAAATGCGCTCATCATGTCCAGGGTAGTCGTATTGCCGGCAACGATCCAAGAGGTGGATTGAATTAAAATGGGTGTGGGCTACCCAATGTGATATTTCAATTGTCTTGATTACCTTGTATTCACTTGAATGCTGAAATTCATTCTGATTCTCTCAGTTATAATTATGCCTTGGACTAGGTTACTATTTCGATTATGTACTATTTCTATGGGATTGCATTCATATTTACTTGCTGCTGAACTAGTATGGGTAGGACATTTAATCAAGCACGAATAAGTCTTGCGAGTACCTTCGTACTCACCTAGGATATTCCTAGACTTTTGCAGGTGAGCCAACTGTTGCGGAATTTTATGATGAAGGTTAATCCAAATGGTTTCCTTGGTCCGCGTTTGACTCGTGGGCGTGGTTTGGCTGTTAAGCAGTGGTTGATGCACCACTGCAGGGCTTTTGGTTTATTTTCCGCTGCATTGTACATGTTTTAGTCTTAACTAAGTTTACGGTTATCGCCGACTGAAGCATATGTAAAGTTCACTCAGTGGACAACTAGTTTTAATATAAGGGTGTAGTGCTTGTTTATGGTATGCGAGTTGTTATTCAGGCTGCCCATATGCAATGTGTGTATGCTATGAAGTGTGTGGGCAAGTCATGGAGAGTTATTGTTGTTCCTCCTTTTACCGCGTCGAGCAGGACTCGGTGGAGTGACCCGCTGGCTGAGATGCTGTGCCGGCCAGGCAGGGTGTGGGTTGGTTCTACCGGGCCTTCGGGCGACCCACTAGCCCTCGGGCTAGGTTAGGGTGTGGGTAGAATCGCCGGGCTCCTCCGATCTTGTTCTGCGTGGTAGGATTAGTGAACAGCTTTAAACCTCCACCGGTATCTAGAATCTGTATGTGGTTCTGGGAAGATTGGTCGCTTCCGGCCGGCTCGCACGTGCCGGGTGTCGGATCGTCCGGTCTTGGTGCGTACGGCGCAGGTACCGTGCCACCGAGTCGACGAGTCCTTCGGTCCTTGGCGACTTCGCGTTCCCCTAACCATATGTGGATTCTGGGTCCGTGACATGTTGTGTATGTTTAAGAGGGTTTTAAAAAAATTGCAATAACAATTTGTGTCTAAATCCCCTATATAAACATGCAAGCTCTCAGCGATATGACTTATATTCCGCCTTCTGAGACTTAGCGGTCAAGACTAACATAGATCTACTGAGACCAGAGTTGTTCACGGACACATGCTTATACAAAAATTACGGACGAAATTGAGGCCAAGTAGCTGTCTATTGCTCGCGTAGAGAGCTCCAGCGCCGTCAACGGCGGCACGTCGTGTCATACACCGGGACACAGCATCCTTCAGAGCTTGTTTAGGAGGTGGGGAAATAATCCACTAGGGGATTAGTATCCCCTAGTGGATTGGGTTGATCCCCTCCTTTCATCCAATCTCCATGGGGGTTGACCTTTTTTTGCTCAGTCTATCTGGACCCTTTTGTATAATAGGAATGAACTAGAATATGATAGGTATTCCATTTCGTCTAGGAACAGAACGTAAAAATATTCCTTGACTTGAATAAAATCTAGAGTTGTGTTGTATAAATGAGCATGAATTTCTTATCATTCAATGAGCATCTTGTATTTCATAGAAAATGGGGGTTATATAGTCCTTACGTAAGGGCCAGCCTATCCAACTTTCAGGCATTAGGATACGTTTAAGGCATGGATGATTATCATAAGAGAGGAAAGGGGCGTAGCGCTTGAAAGCAGAAAATCCGATATAGAAAGAGAGGAAGCGAGTGGAATAAGACTTTACTTTTTTCGGCCATTTCTCAGCAATAGCTACCTGAATGGAAGCAAGCAACCCTCGGGAAGAAAAAGAAAAGTGGTCGAAGGCTACGAGTCGAAACTAAGAACAATCGAAGCCAATTTCCCTCAGCTGGAAACTCTCTAGATAGCTTCTTAGCGCTTAGCTACTTTCTCCTTCTGCGCCGCTAGTGCTACTACTCCTAGTGATAGGAATAACATACTCTTTTTCACGATGAGGCCCATCTTGGATCGGTAACGTATTCTAATGATCTGGGTCTCTGGCTTATCTCTTACTTGACGGATTCTATTTCAGCTAGTGGGATTTAAGTGACGATAATCAGGAAAGAACAGGGTGGATTGGCTCTGATCGATACCATCTAAAAGTGCTTGCTTCATTCATTCGTGACATTACTGGTTATTCTTATTAAGTTTCGCCTCTAGTGACTCTTGGAATCATGCGCATGGCTCCATGCATATTCATGGGGGGCCTAACGAGTGCTACGAGTGAATGCGTAGCTTTGTCTTCTCTTATTCAATTTCGAGTTAGAGGTTAGAGGGAAAGAGAACTCCCCCAAAGCAGCCATTCTCTCAAGAAGAGCTATTTTCCCTTGTTATTTCTAAAATGTGTATCACCATACTGAATCTAGCGCAAAGCTAGGAATGATTATCGGAAGTTGGCTACTTACTTAGGTAAATCAGTTCCTTCTCTAAGACCTAACTGCACTGTCGAGGGTGATCTTGAAAGAGCACATGAAGGATAGGGAGGGACCGGAATTCCCCTTTTTGAAAGAGCTGCTTGTACTCAAGCTTGAAGGTGGAGATCTTATAAAGGTTGCCAGTAAGCAAGAAGCAAGCAGGTATCTATTAGCAGCAATAGTCAGAGTCATATAAAAGGTAGCCAAAAAGAAGCATCGAATCCATCAGGTTGTATGAAATGAAAGGAGACCCACAGTCCCACTTCTCCTTCCCCCCGGGAAAAGTATCCTCTCATCTTTTTACAACTTTAAAGGACTTTTAGGTGATGTTCCCCTCATCTAGAATTTCTAACCACTCAATCAATTCCTTCCTGCTTTTCCCCAACACTGCACACATCAACTTGTTGTTCTATCAGTTGTTTGAATTCAGAATAGAGAGCGGAAATCAAAGCATTAGCTCTACTCTACTTCAACTCAATTTCAAGGTCCAAATCAACTGTTATAAACTAAAGCAAAAGAATTATGAGTAAATTCTACACTTCTCACTCAGAGAAACCAATTAAGCACATGAACTATCAATGTATCATTGTTACACTACCACCAAATGATATAAAATATCATCACGCAAATATTCCATGGTACTAGCTAATCATAGAAGCAGTATGTTAACAAACTCCACACAAATCCCATTCAGGTCTGTCTCCTCCAAGAAAGCATCATCTCCATTTAAGCTTTTTACAACAGTTGAGAAAGGAAAGAAAAATAACAAACAACAATGACTACGTATAAGCAATTAATAACACAACAATGTGATGACTTGTAATTTTACTACTCAAGTACTTGAAAAAAGAAGTGGTGAAGATGCAGCTATAGATTTCTTGATGTTGGGGTAGTCCGGCTTAGCCGTCCGGACGAGGTACCCCCCCTTTCTTATCTTTCCATCTTTACACTTGCTAACCATCCCGTATCCTTTGAAGATTCTCAGGAACAGCCAGATAGGCCACGTCGCCCTCCCCTGGCGAGGCCAGGACAGGTCGTCCTCCCCCAGCGAGATCTGGGCAAGACGCCTTTCCTCGGGCGAGGCCGAGGTATGCGGAAATCCTCGTGACGAAGCGCCGGCACTCAGGATGAGGTCGAGATCGTCCATCCGGCGACGTGGCCGGGCAAGGCCGGAACATATCGCCTCCCGCGGGCGAGGTCGAGATGGCCCCGTCCCCCCCTCCGGGCCGGGGCCAAGGTCGCCCCCTCTTCGGGACGAGGTGGAAGTGGTCTGCGCCCGGTCCGAGATAGGAGACGGCGCCTCGTCCGGTCCCCGGAACTCGAAGAAACCCACCCTTAGCTAAGCTCAACAGATAAGGATCAAGCACGGTGGCGATCCGCCCCGGCGAGGCGCATCAAGGATATGCCGGCGCATATAGGAGGTAGCGGCGAAGAGGAGAATACAGATTCATCCGATGTACGGTGTTGTAGATAGGGGTAAAACCATAATATGCCTAGGGGCAGCGATGTATATTCAATTGTAAGTCGGCTTTGCCTATATAAGGGCAAGACGGAACCCCATGTCAAGGTGTGCAATAGAAGTCCTCTTCACTGAGTTCTCGTTCAATTTTCCACTACAATTTCCGTATTAATCTTTGGCGATAACTTGGGGTAGCTCGTGCGGTCACAAGGCGTCGTTCTCCAAGTCATCCTCTTAGCACCTCTGTCTTTCGACCCGGGGGTGCCTAAGTTTATTGTCCGAGGGAAACTTTGTCGACACTTGACAATACTTCTGAGAAAGCATTTAGCACAAGCAGATTACTAGTACTTTGTAATCAAAAGAATATAATTTTAGCATGCATGCTAATGATGGTCTGGTCTGGTTTAGCTATCTCCTCCTTAACCCTGAAACTTAATAGAATGTCCTAGGCTAATATGTATATATTGAAGTATGCTCTTTAGTTTATGGTGTACTTCGTCTGAAAGAGAAGCAAGAGCATGGAGAGGACTAGAAAAAAATAGAGAAAAATAAAGAAGAGAGGTAAAGCTCAGATCTCTTCTTCTCAGTTCTCTCAATCCAGTGAACCTAGGTACTGCACAAGATCTCTCTGCTTCCGTGGTTGTACCCTCCAATTCTTGCTCCAAGTGCTACTCTTATCTATTATCCTATCAGATTCACTTTTCCACTCAACCATTGGAAGAACCTCATTTCTCCGCTGCTTATCAATCAAAATCACCTTTCGTAACAAATACTTGCAGAACCTCACTTCTTCGCTGCATCTCCTGCATGCTAGAGTAACTTCAGAGAGGCAAGTGATACTTGTGGCTCTTGATGAGGGGGATACCATGCTGGTTACAGAGCAGCACGCCGATCTGCAACGTCATCTGGCCCTTTTCACAGCCTTCATGATCATTTCATCGACCTGCACACGAACGAACCGCATCAGACTGTCCCAAATTGGAAAAAGAAAAGGACAAATCAGAGAGCGAACTGAAGAGAAGAGGAAAGCTCACATCGGCGGACGTGGTCTTGACCCAGCTCGGGGGAGTCCTCTTGTACGGCAACGCCGACGATGAGATACCCTTCTTGCGCCACACAGTAGCGGAGCCGCCATTAGAAACCACTGGAACAAAGCAAACTGAAGATGGAGAGAGGAGGAGGGAGAGGAGTTACCTGCTGCTGTGCATGCACCCCATGGTGGCAGAGAGGTGTGTGGCTCCGGCGATGCGAGGGGGAGCGGGGGAGATTGCTGCTGCAACAGCGGTGGCACGGAGGGCGAGAGGAGCTCGAGCGATGGCCGCTCGCGGGGATTTGTTCCACGAGTCCAAGTCGATTGTTGTTAGCTCGGTGGATTGAAGTGGATTGGGCCAAAAAATTCTCCACTCTGGCCCGATCCAAATGCATAAATAAGCCCATTTGGGAATGGATCCCTAGCAGGGATGATCCACGTGAATCAGGCCACGATCCACATCGGGATGGGCCTAACCAAACAGGGCCTCAATTGAAGCAACTCCTACGTGCACGTACCTGACGAAAAGTGGGGTTCCAGGCGCCGTACGTTCTACTCCTACGTGCACGTGGATGCACAATGATACAAATCAATATTGTACCCAAGAGCTGTTGGAAATATGCCCTAGAGGCAATAATAAAGTTGTTATTATTCTATTTTCATGTTCATGATTAAGTTTATGTTCTATGCTAGAATTGCATTGGTTCTTGGATATGAGATTCAGAGGAAAACCTAATTGCATGTGTGGAATAATAAACACCATTGAGATCCCTAGTCAGGCCTCTGGACTAGCTCATGTATTATTGATGGTCTTGTTTTCCTGATCATGGGCATTGTTAATGTAACAAGGATGCCGGCAATAATGGGAACACATTGTTGGGGTAACAATGGTGTTGGATAGACCCCCTTATGAGATACTGCGAGATCACTTCGTCAATATGTTGTCAGTATCTTCGCATTATGTGTTAACGTTTACTTGTGTCCTTAGACCATGAGAATATCGTAGACCCGGATACCGGATGGTTGCTTTGGGGTCATCAAACGTTACTCCGTAACTGGGTAATTATAAAGGTGACTTTCAGGTACACCAGAAAGTATATCGTGGTTCAAGATATGTCAAGACTAGGATTTGCCCATCCAGCGATGGAGAGATACACTATGGGCCCACTCGGTATTACGGTGTCCAGCATCGCCTGGCCAGGTATTGTGACTAAAGGGTTCGTCACGGGGACACCGGAATACGAAAACGAGAAAAGAGTACAAACCGGTAACGAGGATAACTAGGTATAGTGATCAAGGAGTTGATCATAGGGATACCATAAAAGTCTCGCCTCGGGTTGTGTAATGTATCGTGAGGCAAAAGGATGATATGCGGTAATACGAGGTTCGCTCGATAAAGAACTTCGATGATATGTGGGAGTCGTTATGGGTGTCCAGATCCCGCTGACGATTATTGATCGGAAGGTGTTCCGGACATGTCCACATATACTTGAACCTATAGGGTCACACGCTTAACATTTTAGCAACATTTAGGAATGCTACGATTTATGGAGAATGAGAGAGAAGGGTTCCGAAAGTGTTTCGGATGATCTCAAAAGTGTTCCGGGAGGTCCCGGATGGTTCCGGTGATGTCCGGAAGTGTTTCGAAAAGTATCGAAAGGTTCTAGAAGGTTCTGGAAGGTTCTAGAAGATTCTAGAAGGTTCTGGTGGAGTTGGACTCCAACTCCATCAGGGAGTTCCTGCTGGAGTAGAACTCCACCTTCCCAGGGAGAGCTGCCCCACCCCCTTTAAATAGAGGGACAGGGCACCTCAAAGGGCATCCCAAGCAGCCCCAAAGGCAGCCCTAGCCCCTTGGCCGAAACCCTAGGCAGCCGCCACCTCTAGATTGGCCGCAGCCTCCTCTTCCTCTCTCTTCTAGATTGGATCTAGTTCAGCTGCCGGTGTGCTGCTGCTTCTCCTTCTCGTAGATCCCCACTGTTCTTGTGTGCTGGTCCACACATTACCATGGTGTCGCTGATCCGGTACGCGTGGATACCTCGGAGACGTCGTACACTTCGATGTTCGATCGGGCGAACTATTCGCGAGGAGATCACTCTCGCGGCTGGGAGGTATAACCTAGCTGCGGGAGTCTGCGGACTTCATCGACATCGTCAACTTCTCCGCTGCATTGACATGATCGGCGAAGGTATGATATCGTTGCCTGCACCTCGATAGTGGATCTTGGTTTGGTTCGTGTACGGTAAAATTTTTGTTTTTCATAGCATGTTCCCCAACAAGAGCACATACACGACATCATGCATATGCATTTTGCAACTGTCCTGTGCGATGGCGCCCAAATGCATTTGGCTCTACTGAGCATGAGACCATGCGTGGTCATCCATGTTTGCTATACATGTTCTTTGGTTGCTGAACTAACTATTTGGATAGGCTCAAAAAGCTCAAACGGCAACCAATGATTCACCAATAATGGTGATGCTGTGCCGGAGAACATCCAGAGAGATAGCTTGGCTAGGCGGAGCATGAAAGGGCATCACAACCGTTGGACTCAAATTGGAAGATAGGTTACTTCTACTTACATGTTAATGAAGTGTTGCGTTCATGGAATTATCAAATGGGGAGATGTGTTACTGGAGTGTTGCATTTATGGATATGATGGTGATGTATCTTTCTAAGTTCTAGCCCAAAATATGAACTCGCAGTTGTGGCCGTAGAATGTAGCATTCCATGGCAAACAGGTCTTGTGCCATTCAGACATTCATCATATACGCTTGTCCATCATAGAATAATTTTTATTGGATGCCGCCAGGAGACCGGCCACTGCCAGAGGTAAGCATCTTTGTTCGTTCCGCCGCTGGTCCGTCTCTTGTGTTACGTTTTCGTATCCTAGATATATGTCTTACATGTTCTTGTCACAGACAAAAATTTCTAGTTTTTTTTCCTTCTTGATTTCTTCATCACATATTATTTACCCATGAACGCCATCTATATTGAAAATCGACATTAGAGCGAGTTAGCTGCAAATTTAATCTTATATATTTTTTTCTTCTAACGAGCAATACTATTATTGAGGCACATGCCATACATGTCAGTGAAGATCACCGACAACTGCTTCCCTTCGTCACGGTTGTTGGCTATGAAGACACGATTGCAATATATCGAGTCGATAGTGTTGATGTATGGTATATGGGGGGTACCGATAAGTGTACCCATGTAGCATGTATTTATAAGTACTTTCATACTTGCAAGTCACACTTATAGCTCATCCCAATTCAATTTCAGCAAGCTATTGACCAAGATAAAGCACTATCATTACATATCAATATCAAGGTAAACATGGCATGAACATACTTGATATAAACAATACCAATATGATATCATCCTGACCATATTTACTTGCACATTCCACATGTAAACCTTCAAATTTTAGATCTGAATAAACATGGGAAACAACCATACCAATCCACAAATCATCACAAGACAACCAAGCTTGACGATTTAAGAATAGCTCACAAAAGCTATACCCAGTGTTCTGAGCAAACCACAAGGTTTGACCAAGAGAGTACTTCCGAGAAGCTGTTAGTCCGAGGTTGGCCGACCCTACTACCCGGACATCTCGCTAAGTCTCCCTGTGTGGGTGAAGGGTCAAGCCCTACGACACCGGCATCGACTGAATAGCTGCGGTGCTTACGATCACCCTATTCATCGATCCATCAGTAGGTGACAGAACCCCGGCTCTCACAGCTCACCATTATTGAAATTATGGGTTATTTCATATAAAGCATATTACAACTTCAAGTACATGGGCATTTTGGAGATTTTTGTAATTCTACAGAAATGTAACATGAATGAAAACTGTACCATCATATTCTACATATTAAAAGGAGACTAACAAAAAAGAATCATGCATTTTGGAGGTCATATGAATTAGATATGAATTTTTTAAGTTTAATTAATTTTTCCTAATTTGCTGGGGTTCAGACATAAGGGTTGGAACGTCCGACCGAAACTTCCGGGCAGGTCAAAAAATCCACCCGGACCCTTCGGATGTTCTCTCCGGGCAGGTCGGGATGTACGATCGGTGCCTCCGGATTTCTGCTCCAGTCGGGTCAGTGCATCCGACCGGAGCCTCCGAGATTTTCTCTCCAGTCGGGTCGGTGCATCCGACCAGAGTCTCCGGACCCTGCCTCCGGGCGGGGCGAAGTATTTGCCCGGACCTTCCGGGTTTGGACCACGGACTCTGGCTCAGCTCCGGCCATGCCACACGGCAATGAGCTCACACGGCAGACCCGACGAGGAAGAGAGGGAGGAAGGCGAGGGCATTACCGGGTAGAGCAGCTCACCGGGGACTCATTTTAGTGGTCACCGAGAGCAAGGATGGACAGAGCAGAGGCGGCGGCAGCGATGGTGGGCGGTGGAGCTCGGTGACAGTGGCGGAGAGATCCTGGGTATTCGGGCGAGCTTCGAAGGGTTAGGGAAGCAATCAGGAGTAAGAAAGGCAACATCGAAGCTCAGGGTAAGTTAAGGCTTACCAGAGTTGAAGAATTTAGGGAGGCGGGCAGGTCGCCGGCAGCGGAGGAGAAACACAAATTGGAGAAACTCGACTGCACACAAAATCAATTTAAACTTGGTGATGAGTTCGCTGGATGGGGGGGGCGAACCTATTTGGCAAGGAGGGAGGGCCGGGAGGAGTGGTCTCACCCGACAGAAACCGGAGTTGATGCCGAAGGTTGTCCGCCGGACTCGGGGAAGATGGCTACGTCCAGTGGTTCCGTGAGGACCCTACACAAGGCGAGGATGGAAATGAGTTACTCATGAATCAGGGAAACTCATGCGTGTGTTCGATGGAGGAGAAAGGCTCGCCGGCGTGAAGATGACCGGTGATGCCGACTCGGCGGCTCGCCAGGGCGGCAATGTCGTGCGCTCTTTGGTGGTTCCGCTTGACATAAGGCTCGGCAGTGCTCGTTCTATTGCGATAGGGTTGGCGGTGTGTGTGGCGGACAACTCGATGGGCGAGATCAAGAAATGGAGGAGATGCTGAGGACGGGGCACCGCCGGTGTACTGAAGAAGGAGACCGGTGCTCGGGAGTGCGCTCGTCAGAGAAGGAGCGCCACGTGCACTGGAGAGCCTGCCCGTGGGCCAGGCGTATCAGTGGGAGACGGAGGTGGGGAGGAAGGAAAAACGCCGGGGACTAGAGGGGCGGGAGAAGAGAAATCAGGCTCGGCCCAGAGAGGGAAGAGAGATGGGCCGACTGCGGCCCATTCGGCTGATTTGAGATTCCTTCATCTTTTTTTTCCATTTTCTGAGTTCAATTTCTTGATTCAAATTCAATTTGGCAGAGAGTATAAAACAGGAATTCATAGGTGATAACTTGGCATGGATTTTTAGTGAGGTATTACTATTTACAGAAACTTTGTTGGGATTAAGAAAGATGAGCAAAACATGAGTGTAATCTATTTAAGCAACCTCTTTCTTTTGAAAATAGGATTCAATTTCAATTTCCTTTAAACTAGTAGGGGATTTCTTTTAACACTTGAACTCAGGGAAAGGTAAAAGAAACTTTTAGTCATCCATACTTTCATGATGTCATTGAGTTTAGCTTTTGAGTAATGTTTTTCAGGGTTTCGAGTTAAATGCAAAATTTCAATTGATCTATATGATGATATGCGATGCAAGGTTCCAACTCTATTTCCTTTAAAAAAATTGAGAGTTCTAAATTTGGATGTACACATACTTACACAGAATGGGTCATTACAAAGCCTACCCCCCTTAAAAGAATCTCGACCCGAGATTCCTAACGGTTAGAAAAGAGAGAGGGATATTCAGCTCGGAGTAGATCTTCTCGTTCCCATGTAGCTTCGTCTTCGGTGTGGTTGCTCCATTGGACCTTATAGAATTTGATGGAACGACGACGAGTTTGACGCTCAGCCTCATCAAGGATACGGATAGGATGTTCCTGATAAGAAAGATCTTCATTTAACTCAAGGTCTTTGAATGGAGCTTCTGCGGCAGGAGGACGAAGACATCGTCTTAGCTGGGATACATGGAAGACATTGTGAACTCCGGACAGCGAAGGAGGGAGTTCCAACTCATATGCTACAGCTCCTCGTTTAGCAAGGATGGTGAAAGGACCGATGAACCGAGGAGCCAATTTGCCGGTGACTTTGAACTGATAAGTACCATTGAATGGGGTAACTCGGAGATATGCCTGCTCACCGAGCTCAAAGGTGATTTCTCGACGCTTTGGGTCAGCGTATTGCTTTTGACGGGATTGAGCAGCTCGAAGCCTTTCACAAATAATTCAAACTTGAGCTTTGGCTTCTTTTATGAAGTCAGGTCCAAAGAGCTGACACTCTCCGGTTTCAGACCAGTTGAGAGGTGTTCTACACCTTTCCATAAAGAGCTTCAAAATGTGCCATGCCAAGACTAGCTTGATAGCTATTATTATAAGAGAACTCGGCATAAGGCAAAGCTTTCTCCCAATTAGAACCAAAAGAGAGAATGCATGATCTCAACATGTCTTCCAGGATTTGATTAGTCCTTTCAGTTTGACCTCTAGTTTGAGGATGATAAGCGGTTCTAAAGGAGAGACGAGTTTCCATAGCATCGTGGAGGGACTGCCAGAAGCGGTTGACAAATTGAGTCCCTTGATCGGAAATGATCCGCTTCGAAACCCCATGGAGGCAGACTATTCTGGAAATGTAAAGATCAACCAATTGGCTAAGTTTGAAAGTGGTCTTGACTGGAATGAAATGTGCCACTTTAGAGAGACGGTCGACGATCACCCAAATGGCATCGTGACCTTTCTGAGTTCTGGGTAGACCGACGATGAAATCCATACCGATTTCTTCCCATTTCCACTCGGGGATGGGAAGTGGTTGGAGAGGACCTGCTGGTTGTTGATGTTTGGCTTTGACATGGCAACATGTATCACACTCGGCAACGAATTTGGCGAGTTCCCGCTTCATTCGGGTCCACCAAAAGCGCTGGTTCAAATCCTGATACATTTTTGTGCTGCTAGGGTGGATAGCAAGAGGGGAATCATGAGCTTCTTGGAGGATGAGGGACTTCAACTCATCATCCTTAGGCATGACGATACGGTTGCCAAACCATATGGTTCCATGCTCATCCTCAGAAAAACAAGTGGCGGTCCCGCTCTTTATCTTCTCCTTGATTTTACGGTTTCCGGCACTTGTGAGTTGAGCAGCCTTGATCTGGTCCTCGAGGGTTGGTTTCACCTCAATGACAGCAAGGAAACCATCCTCTACCATCTCAAGGTTGAGCCGCTGGAACTCCTTACAGAGAAGTGGCTGCTGATCAAGAATAGAAAGGTTATCGCAGTAGAGATTTTTGGCTCAGAGCGTCCGCAACTATGTTGGCTTTGCCGGGAGTGTAGTTGAGACCTACGTCATTGTCACTGACCCGGAATTGCATATGACTCAGGGAACGAATGGTTGCCAAGGGCTGAAGGACCAGTCGACCTGGTGGCACGGTACCTGCGCCGTACTCACCAAGGTGGAGTGATCCGACACCTGGCCAACGCAAGCCGACCGGAAGCGACTACACTTCCCAGAGCCACATACGATTCCCTGATCCGGTGAAGGTTTAGAGTCGTTCCCGATTACTACCAGGCAAAACAAGGTCGGAGGAGCCCGGCGGTTCTACTCACACCCTATCCTAACTCGAAGGCTAGTGGGTCGCTCGAAAACCCGGTAGAACGCCCACACCCTGCCTGGCCGGCACAGCATCTCAGCCAGCGGGTCACTCAACCGATTCCTGCTCGGCCTAGTAACAATAGGAACAGCCGTAACCTTTCACGGCATACCCATACGCTTCATCTCATACACGCATTGCATATGGGCAGCCTGAATAACAACTCGGATATCACAACAAAGCTCTACGAATACGATAGTACTAGTAACTGTCCACGATGGGACAACACATTACATCATTCGGCCATAACCGAAAACATATCCGAGTACGGAGTATTTAAACAACAGTGGAAGCAAAGTAAATGAGTCCCACAGCGGCATAGTGACCGCTGACCAAAAACCACATCCTATCCCATAAATCGAACACTACCGAGGAAACAGCAATTTCAGGCATCATCAAAATAGTCTTCGACCACCGGCTCACCTGTAAGCTCTAGGAATAACCTAGGTGAGTACAAACGTACTCGCAAGACTTATTCGTGCTTGATTAAATGTCCTACACATACTAGTACAGCAGCAATTAAACATGAATGCTTCTCAGAGTAACAATATACAAGTTAAGAACATAGCCTAAACAAGGGGAGGTAAAGACAAGATAAGTAACAGTCTAATGCAGGGTACAACATATTGTAAACAAGCCACCACGAGATCAAATCAGCAAATCCAAGTTCATTGGGGCAGCCCATGGGTCCAATCCAAAACAATCCATTAAACATCATCCAATTCAATTAGGGCAGCCCCTGAGTCAAATCCAAATTGATCCAGCATCCACACATGTTCATTTAATCTCTCGGACCGCTACCGACAACTCAACCACTGCAGGCATAGTGAGTGCATAACAGTTTGGAGGTAGCGAGCCTCCAAAGTGCATGGAGGCTTACCCTAGCTATCCTCAGTGTTGGTTCTCGCTAACGTTCCCGTGTGATAAGGGATGGTGACACGCTGAAGATAGGGTTGGTGTGGCGACAAAACTCTACTTACTCCTGGGTCGCCGTCACACCGCAATTAACACCAACCGTACCCATTGTGCACGTCCTCGGCTCTCCCAACTCACTTAACAATTTAGTTGAAGAGCCAAAAGATGTTTTCGACGTAAGACACATCCTACACATGCTAGTGTACGTAACTTTGCGACGATTCACAGATAAACATCCATACACATAGCACATATGAATAGGGCATACACAAGAGTATGGAAAGTAAAGATGCAACAAGCTCTGCTTGCCTTGTTCGGGTTGTTCCTGATCTTGCGGGGAGTTGTAAGCCGGGTGGTCGCCTTCTTCGGCCTCTGATGTGAACGATAACAGGTACCGAAAAATAAACGGTAAAAGAATCATAAGACCCAGCATGTATGCGTGATGAATGACCGATGCTAGATGCATGTTCCTACAGTGGTTAATCGATGTCGAGGAACTTTATTTATTTGTATGGCTTAGGTTTAGCTTGTAGAGGTTACATGTAATGTTGAGCATGCATGCCTGACATTTTATGTCGCGATTGGGAGTCTAGGGTTAACTTAATCGATGACAGTGCATGGCAACGTGCTAGTTATGTTGGTATAATATAAGTAGTGCAAGTCACAAGTTCAATGTAATTAGGATCGTGCAACCTAGGGTTACAATTGTCGAGTTAGGGTTTGACGACGAATGACGATAAGAGGGGCTAATAACTTGCACCCTACAAGGTTATACTATGCATGTGACCCTACTGGAATTCCAATTGCTCCAAATCGTAGGAAATATCACAAGGTTTCCAGAACTATAAGGTTTGTCGAAATCGGAGCTATGGTCGCGAATCTAGGGTTTATCGACCCTCGACAGTAGCAAAACATCAACCCTAAGTATCACCTTGTGCATGTGCTCAAAATTAATTTTTTATTCAGCCATATTGTAGAGATTTTCATAAGCTTTCCAAATATATAAAAATTTTCAAATTTGGCCTTACGGTTTAAAAGTTATGAGTGTTTGAAATTCGGTACAAAATCTGCCCCCCTAACATTTGAAACCCTAATTACTAAACGTACCCGAAACCCTACCCCGTGCAATCCTCAATTCCTACACGCACCCAACCCAAACCTACCCCAGATCTACAACACATAACCCGCCCCCACCGACATGCGGGACCGCCCGAGTACCCGTGGCCCAATCAGAAGGGACCATGCGGCCTCTTCTCTCTCTCTATCTTTTCCCTCTCTTCTCTCTTCTCTCTGCCGAGGTCGACGGCGAGCCCAGGCGGCGGTGCTTCGCCGGAGCCTCACCGGAGTGAGCCACAGGGCCTGGCCGGGCTCGGGGAAAGGTGCAAAAGCACCGAGTGCTCACCGGGAGTGCAATGCGCGCCAGCTAGGGGACGGGGGAGGTCAGAGGAGAGCTGGCGGCGGCGTGGGGCGTCGAGGTGGCTCGGTCGCCGGCGGTGAAGCTGCTCCGAGCGGGGATCTGCGAAGGGGAGCACACGGGGATGTTAAGGGGGAGAAGCGGGTTCTCTGGAGCAAGAAAAGGGGAGGAGGGGAGAACCGGAAACTGCGAGGGGGAGCTCGTCGGAGTGAAGGCCGGAGGCGGAGAAGACCACGGCGGCGAGGAGCTTCCGGGGGCGGATCTAGAAAAAGGAAGGAGGTAGGAGTTAGAGGGGGAGATGGGGAAGCTCGGGGGAGAAGAATGGGAGGCGGCGGAGGACCGAGACGCTGTGGATTGCTCACCAGAGAGGGACGCCGGAGTTCGGGAAGGAGGCAGTGAGGTGGGAGCGCTCGGCGTAGGAGGAAAGAAAATGATCTAGGGTTTCGGACAGGGGAGGCACGGCCGGTCAGGACCGACGCTTAAATAGGGCGGCCGGTCGGAGCCACGGTGGCCGCGCCGCCCATCTTCCCCAACCCACGGCGGCGACGTGGGGGAGATGGTGCTAGCAAGCGGGCCCGGCTCGGAGGGAAGGAGAGAGGGGGAGAGGCTGGCAGGCGGGGCCCGCGTGCAGAGGAGAGAGAGGGCGCCGGCGGGATGAAGATGGGCCGGCCGGGGGTGGCCCAGTAGGCCACGGCCTTTTTCTTTTAAAAGATTTTTCTTTTTCTTATATACAGAACAGGGTATGGCGTCATTTTATGTATAAATTTGGCTCCAAAATTTCTGAAATTTTTACCAGACCTTCCAAGCATTATTTGTGAGCTACTGTGCAAGTTTGAATCAGTTTGGAGTGCTTGGATGGGGGTCCAGTTCAAATCTAGGATTTGCCCTAATTCGATGATTTGAACTGCAACTTGGTTTTAAACTTCTCCAAAATTCTTGAAATTTGGCTTGGAGCTATTATTGTCATATTCAAGCCTATTCCCAAGGTTTGACAAGCTTCATCCACATTAGCTTGTCCATTTTCTCAACCCTAGTTCTCGGCTCTTTTAGGGTTTGAACTTGGTCATTCTGGTCGGGTTGTTATTTCATGTGGGTTTTTGGGAGCAAACCTAGGGAGAAGAGAGAAGATGGTTGGGAGGGGGATTCATCGACGGGGTTCACTGGCCCCACCAGTTGCTAATGTTATTGTTGAAGTTCGATACTTCAAATAAGTTGATTGGTGTTTGTTAACATATCCACCGAGGATGAGATATGCACGTATTCTATAAAGTAGAGTGATATACAACTAAGTTTAAGCAAGGTGTGGGTGATAATGATGACATGTATGCATGAATGCAGGCAAACACCTCGTTCGGTACAGTTGGGTCTTACAGTCATAATCTTTGATGAGCTCTAGCCACCTTCTTTGCCTTAAGTTCAGATCTGGTTGGGTGAAGATATTTCAGACTCTTGTGGTCTGAAAAGATTTCACAGCGATTACCGATGAGGTAATGCCGCCAGATTTTTAGGCATGAACTACTGCAGCCAATTCGAGGTCATGAGTCAGGTAATTGAGCTCATGAGGACGGAGTTGATGAGAAGCATAAGCTACAACTTTTCCTTCTTGCATAAGGACACATCCGAGTCCTTGACGGGATGCATCACAATAGACTTCGAAATTTTTGTGGATGTTGGGCAGAACTAGAACAGGGCCAGAAGTCAGCCTTTTCTTCAACTTTTGGAAACTTTCTTCACATTTGGGATTCCATATATACTTCTCGTCTTTCTTAAGAAGTTTGGTCATTGGCTTGGCAAGAGAAGAAAATCCTTCGATAAAACAGTGATAATATCCTGCCAAGCCGAGAAAGCTCCGGATTTGATGAACCGACTTGGGTTGCTTCCACTCTTGGACGGCACGGACCTTACTTGGGTCCACGGCAACACCTTTCGCTGAGAGTATATGTCACGGACCCAGAATCCACATATGTTAGGGGAACGCGAAGTCGCCAAGGACCGAAGGACTCGCCGACCCGGTGGCACGGTACCTGCGCCGTACGCACCGAGACTAGACGATCCGACACCCGCCACGTGCGAGCCGGCCGGAAGCGACCAATCTTCCCAGAGCCACATACAGATTCCAGATACCGGTGGAGGGTTTAAAGCCGTTCCCTGATCCTACCACGCAGAGCAAGGTCGGAGGAGCCCGGCGATTCCACCCACACCCTATCCTAGCCCGAGGGCTTAGTGGGTCGCCCGAAGGCCCGGTAGAACCCACCCTCACCCTGCCTGGCCGGCACAGCATCACAGCCAGCGGGTCACTCAACCGATTCCTGCTAAACATAGTAAAAGAGGTACAACAATAACTCTCCACGGCATGCCCACACACTCCATAGCATTCACACATTGCATATGGGCAGCCTGAATAACAACTCGTATACCAAAAACAAGCACTACAGTACTATAATAACACTAGTTGTCCACTGAGTGAACTTACACCTGTATCAGTCGGCGATAACCGTAAGTTTAGTTGGAACTGAAATATATACAATGCAGCGGAAAATAACAAAAGCCCGCAGTGGTGCATCAACCACTGCACAACAGCCAAACCACGCCCACGAGTCGAACGCGGACCAAGGAAACCATGGGGATTACACTTCATCACAAAACTCCGCAACAGTTGGCTCACCTGCAAAAGTCTAGGAATATCCTAGGTGAGTACAAAAGTACTCGCAAGACTTATCCGTGCTTGATTAAATGTCCTACACATACTAGTTCAACAGCAATTAACGTGAATGCAATTCCATCGAATTGGTCCATAATCAAAGTAGTAATCTAGTTCATAACATAATCATAACTGATAGAATCAAAGCAACTTCAGGATTCAAACTAATACCAAGCGATCAAGACAATTGAGACACCGTATTGGGGTAGCCCACACCCCTTTCAATATAATCCACCTCTTGGACCGTCGCCGGCAATACGATTACCTGGACATGTTGAGTGCATTTCCCTTGGAGGTTGCAAGGCTCCAAGTGATATCGAGGCTTACCTCAAACATTCCCGGTATCGATTCCGCTAACGTCCACGAGGGCTATCAATCCATTTCACATCACATTCAATCAACTCTCGGATCATCACCGACAATCGATCACCCTGGACATGGCGAGTACATTTTACCTCAACCATTCCCGGTATCAATTCTCTGTAATGTATACGCGTGACAGGGAAGTAACACTCCGGCATGCGGTTGGTGTGTGACCAATCTCAAATTCAATTCTCCAAACCCCTGGGTCACTTCAACACTTCAATTAACACCAACCGTATCCATTGCGTACGCCCTCGGCTCTCCCAACTCACTTAACCAATTTTAGTTGAAAGAGCATTAAGGACGTTCTCAACGCAATGATACAACCTACGCATGCTAGTGAACTCAACTTCCACATCCAATTCAAACAAGCATTCGCACACAATACATTGATACGGAAAATAAAAGGATGCAACAAGCTCTGCTTGCCTCGTCGTAGGATTCGGAGACTTGAGTGAGCTCAACAGTTGCGGTTCTTCTTCTTCGGGTTCTGTCGCAAATGACACAAAACATCGGCAAGGAACGATAAGGGGAATGAATTCCCAGCATGTATGCATGATGGAATGCTATGCATGAGATACTACAACATTTGGTGGATGCTAGGGTTTTGCGATAAGAATCATGCTTCATTTCAATTTAAGTAGTTAAAGTAATCATCCTAGTAACTAGATGCATGATTCATTGAATTGGAATTTCATATTAGGGTTAACAATGTTAATTTGAACATTAGAGCAAAAAGGAAATACATTCATATCTTAGCATGTTAATTAATTGGGCTAACTAATTGAAACATTAAAACTGAAATGAATAATAGAACACTTTGTAAAGTTTGGAAAATAGAAACTTGAGCTAAGATGAACTATATACCCTTTTGCTAAACGCCCAAAGGTTGGACTAGAGCAACAACTATTTGGCCCTAAAACCCCAAATGCCAATTTCACTCTTTCTTCTTCTTGCTCTACCCTTCTTCTTGCTAGAGCAAAACTTTGGTTTGAGCTGAAAAAGAACAAGGAGGAGTGAGGAAGGGGAAAAGAGCTTGAGGAAGAAAAGAAGGAAGAGAGGAAGGGAGCTTGGGGAAGAAGGAGGGGAAGGGAGAGAGGAGGAAGAGGGTCACCGGAGTGGCGGCGCAGGCTCACCGGAGTTGGTCGCCGGAGATGGTGAAGATGATGAAGATGGTAGCTAAGATGTGCTGTTTTTGGAAAGAAAAGAGAAGGAAACTAGGTGAAAATGAAAAGGGATGAGGAAAGAGGTGAGAGGGGGCCTTTGGGGAGGCTTTTATGCAGTGGCCGGCGAGTCCTCCATGGGAGCTCCACCGCCCACCGCCCCCCAACCGGCGACGGCACGTGGCAACTCGAAAATCAAAATTGACAGCCGGATCGGAACTTCCGATGTTGAATATCGGAGGTTCCGACCTAACCGGAACTTCCGGAGGCACCCCTGTTTTGGCTGCTCGGGAAAAATCAGAACTTCCGGTTCCTGGATCGGAGGTTCCGACCTTACGGAGGTTCCGGGGTCACCCCTGGTTTGGAGGTTCGGGAAAAATCGGAACTTCCGATTCATGGATCGGAACTTCCGATTTAGCAAAAACAGCAGACTGTCGCTCGGTAAAACGTTCGTAGATTTCGATCCACCTAACGGAATTGGATGAAAATTGGCACAGAGATAGACAAGAGACTTACGGAGCTGTTCCAATTGGAAACACCTCAAAAACTCATCTGCTGAGAGACAACCCCAAATCTAAACCCTTCTTTTCGACGATTGCTTTCGATTCAAAAGAGGCACTTGAATTTCTAGAAAGAGATATGCACGTATTCTATAAAACCTAACTAAAAACTATTCAAGTTTATGCAAGGTTGTTCATGGATGATGCCATGTATGCATGAGGCAAAGTTGCACTCTCTTTATATATTAAGATGGGTCTTACAAAACCTACCCCCCTTAAAAAGATCTCGACCCGAGATCTCTAACGTTCGGCAAACAAGAAAGGAAATTCAGCTTGGAGCCAATCTTCTCACTCCCACGTAGCTTCATCTTTGGTATGGTTATTCCATTGCACTTTGAAGAACTTAATGGCACGACGACGGGTTGTGCGTTCCGATTCATCAAGAATGCGCACAGGATACTCCCGATAGGTGAGGTCTTCACGCAGCTCCTCTATTCGAGGATTGGTCTTCATCTCGGGGACACGATGGCAAGCTTTCAATTGAGACACATGGAAAACATCATGTATCCTGGATAGCGAAGGGGGTACTCCAATTGGTAAGCTACGGCTCCTCGTTTGGCTATCACTTTAAATGGACCGATATACCGGGGAGCTAATTTGCCTTTTATCCCAAAGCGATGGACACCTTTGAAGGGTGTAATCTTGAGGTAAACACTATCTCCAACTTGGAACACCACTTCTCGGCGGCGAGGATCAGCATAACTCTTTTGCCTGGATTGAGCTTCTCGAAGCCGTTGTCGAACAAGATGAACTTGTGCTTCGGCTTCTTTGATAGCATCAGGTCCAAAGAATTGCTTTTCACCGGTCTCAGACCAGTTAAGGGGAGTTCTACACTTTCTGCCATATAACAGTTCAAAAGGTGCCATACCAAGACTTGCTTGGTAGCTGTTGTTATAAGCAAACTCTGCATACGGCAAACATTTCTCCCAATTGAAACCAAAAGTGAGAGCACAAGATCTTAACATATCTTCTAGGATTTGGTTTGTTCTCTCAACTTGGCCTCCAGTTTGAGGATGGAAGGCTGTGCTAAAGGTTAACGAATTTCCCATAGCTTCGTGCAAACATTTCCAGAATCGATTGGTGAATTGAGTGCCTCGATCAGAAACAATTCTCACGGGCACACCATGGAGACAAACGATTCGGGAGATATACAGCTCAGCTAACTGACTCACTTTATGAGTAGTCTTCACCGGGATGAAGTGAGCTACCTTGGAGAGGCGATCCACAATCACCCATATGGCTGTCTTGGGAATATCCTCAGATCTGATTTTTATTTGATGGTAGCCCAATCTGAGATCAATCTTGGAGAATACTGTTGCACCGGTCAATTGATCAAAGAGGTCATCTATCCGAGGAAGAGGGTACTTATTTTTGATAGTAACCTCATTCAACGGATGATAATCCACTACCATACGAAGAGAGCCGTCTTTCTTCTTGACAAACATGGCTGGAAAGCCCCAAGGAGATGAACTCGGCCGGATATAACCTTTATCTTCTAACTCCTTTAATTTCTTCTTCATTTCAGCTAGCTCATTTGGTGGGATTCGATAAGGTCTTTTAGAAATCAGAGCAGTTCCGAGTGGGAGTTCAATAACAAACTCCACACTGCGATCAGGTGGCATGCCCGGCAATTCCTCGGGGAAAACATCTGGGAAATTGCTAACCACTGGAACATCTTCAATTGATGGAGTTTGAGTGCTACTAAGAGCATAGAGCTGAGATTGTTGAAGTTGCGGCATTACTTCAAGTTTTCTGCCGTCAGGGCTTACAGAGAAATGGTCCTGCGGGTGCAATCAATTTGTGCACCATATTTGGACAGCCAATTCATACCAAGAATAACATCAATCCTCGCTGATTCAAGGATGATGAGGGTTGTCAAAAACTCAACCCCCGTTTATTTTAATTTTAACACCCTCACATTCGAGCTTGGTCCTCTTTTCTGAGCCGGGTGATTGAATTATGAGAGGAATATGCATGGTCTTGAATGAAATGCCATGAAGTTCAGCAAACTCACTAGATATAAAAGAATGAGATGCTCCGGAATCAAAAAGTATGCTGGCAGACTTGAGTTAACAAGAAATGTACCGATAACCACATCGGGAGCTTCCTGCGCTTCCTTGGTGGTGACGTGATTGACACGTCCGTGACCAGCACCGGGAGGCTTATTAGGTGGTGGCTTCTGGATTGAGGGACAACCCTAGGTGGTCCTCGAGGCGGATTCAGAGCATTGGAGCCACTAGCCTTTGGGTGAGGACATTTGTTGGAATAGTGGCCCTTGTTGCCGCAGTTGTAACAAATGACGTCCCCATAGAAAGGAACAGTGTTTGGCTGGCCACCTGGGTTTCTTGGCTGCGGCCTTGGAGTAGGAGGGCATGGAGGATACGCCACAGCTCTCGGTGGAGGGGGGCACTTGAAAGTGGGGCGCGAGAACAGCCATGAAGCGGGGTTTCTGAAAACTGCCGCTTGCTGATTTTGAAGTTTCCCGCTCACGCTTGCGAGTGACCTCAAGTGCCTTAAGCTTCCCTTCCATGATGATAGCTTTATTCACCAAGTACTCGAAGCTTGGGCAATCCAACATGGATAATTCCTTCTACATCTTATCGGATAAGCCCTTCATGAACTTCCTCCGACGAGCTTCGCCGGTGGAGACCTCACTAGCTGCATATCGTGCTAGATGGTTGAAGGAATGGAGTTACTCGGTGCAGGAGCTTTTGCCTTGTTTCAGTGCCAGGAATTCATCCCCTTTATTCTCCATAAGTCCTTCTGGGATGTGAGCACTGCAGAAAGCTTTGGTGAATTCCTCCCAAGTCATATCCTTGCCGGAGGGTTTGGTGAGAAGGAGATTGTCCCAACAAGCACTTGCCGCTCCTTCCAAAAGATATGTTGCAAAGAGAACCTTATCCCGATCGAAGCACTGAGCAAGAGTGAACTTCTTCTCCAGACTTTGAAGCCAATCATCGGCTTCTAAAGGATCTTCAGCCTCTGAAAAGGTTGGAGGAGAATAGCGCTGAAACTCCAAGAATCCTCCTCAAGATTGGCCTGAAGCAGACAACCTGTCCATGTGCTGGATGAGAGTCTCGAGGATGCGGTTCTGATCTTGACGGTTACGCTCCATTTGAAGGAGCACTTCAGAAAGAGAGTGGGTGGGAGGAGGTGGAGGAGCATCATGGGCCGCTCCACGTTCCTCTCCGGATCCGTTTCCAGCCATCCTGCGGAGAGGCAACAAAAATATCACAGCAGGATGAGAAGACAATGTCTTGTGCAATAATTTAAACATGTAAGGACAGCAAGGATACATGTCTAAATCCATTCCAAAACAGTAGCATCTCGTGCGAAATACACCTTTAGAATGGTTGCACAAGAGCTAGCAACTAACAGATTTCACACGTATAGCATACGGATGTTACATGTGGCTGTGAGTTACAACGCCGTAGCGGAGATTTACAACACATGATGCCTACAAAACTTCGCAGCCATGGTTACATAGGAGAGTCTTCAGTACATTAGCCAATTTACAAAGATAAAGGCCTAGCTCACACCACAAAAGCCATCCGTGAGCTTACTACACAAAAGAAAACAGCACACAAGGACATGCTGATTTCTGGGAGTTGCATCCTCCAAACCGGGATGGAGGGCATAGAAAAGGACCCCCTCAGGAGGAATCGACACCGGGGCTTGAAACTCGATTGGTGTCTCCCGGAAGTGATCCATATGTAGTACGGTGAGGCCTCGGGACAGCCGTGGCTATCCAATGATGAGGCACATAACGAGGCCCCATGACCCACGGGAAAAGAAGCGCTGGAGGTCGACCGAAAGCATGAGGGCGAGCAAACTCTCCACGAGCCTGCATGAGATTAGCTGGAGCATGCCTTGAACCAATATGCTCGTCGATGAAGGCAAGAGCATGGCAGAGACGACGGTGGTACACATCCCGATCATATGCGGCGGCACGGTACAGGAGGGATCATCTCCACCAATATGGGGTTGTGCTCGAGGACGAACTCCTCCACGAGGATCTCAAAAGTGGGGTGCTGCTGACCCACATGATAACAAAAGGGAGACTCGTTGAAGTCAAGGTCCTCATAGTGGAGAAAGGTCATGGTGTTGAAGGCGGCGGCTTGGACAGCCCCTTCATAGGAGCCATCTCGCCCCTCAAACACCAATGGATGGTTCAGCGGGTAGACTGGATGCGGTCGGATGTGGACAATGGCGACGTAGTCTGACAATCTGAAACCCCGGTTGTGGCGATATATCATATACTCGGGCATCCACTGGTAACCAGCGGAAGCGAGCATACGGAGAAGGAGAGTGGGAGCGCCGCTCACTCCAAGGCAGTGGGACGATCCCACCAACATCACATAGGATTCAGCCATCCTGAGGAGAAGAAGAAAACAACTTAAATCAGCTCCAAACCATAAAACAAATGCAATAGGTAAGGAAATTCAGATGTAAGATGGATGGGGAAAAGAAGAAAAGGGGAAATCTAATTATAATTTTCGCAATTAGATTTTAGTTTTCACAAATACTTTTCTTGGAGACTCCAAGTCCTACAACTAATGACCACCTGCGAGGGTTATCCTACGGTCAGTTTGGCTCTGATACCAAGCTGTCATGAACCCCGGAATTATATATGAGTAGGGGAACGAATAATAGCCAAGGACCGAGAAACCAATCGACCTGGTGTCACGGTACCTGCGCGCGCCGTGCACACCGAGACGGAGTGGTCCGACACCTGACCAACGCACCATACGCTTATCGATGTCGTATGCCTTCACCGTTGGTCAAGCCGGCCAGAAGCGATTAGACTTCCCAAAACCACATACAATTCCCTGATCCGGTAAAGGCTTAACGCTGCTCTTAAGCTCACTATGCAAGATGAAGTCGGAGGAGCCCGACAGTCACACCCACACAGTAACCTAGCTGAAGACTAGTGGGTCACTCGAAAGCCCAGTACGACTGTCCACACCCTGCCTAGCCGGCACTGCATCTCAGCTAGCGGGTCACTCAACCGATAACATTTCATGGAGTGAACATCAAGAGAAGACATTACTCCTTTATGACCGATTCCATATACTTCAAAACATACACGCACGGTATATGGAACGATCACAATTAACAACTTCATATCACAGTACGAACTCTACAACAGAGGAGTTATTCAGATACATAGTTTACCTCCTACCCAAAGGGAGGTCAGTTCCCATAAAACGTTGACTCGATGGTCTTTTATAGAGTCTTTAACAACAAAAACAGCAGCGGAACAAAAGTGTAAACCCTGGAATGGCAGCCCGACCATTCCTATATGAAGATACAAAACCCACACAAATCGACCGTGAAGGATAGGACACCAACTAAACCACAGCATCATCATTTTCGACATCATAATACTCACCAATACTAGGATCACCTGCAACAAATTTGGAATCGAATTCCATAAGTACTTTCATACTTGCAAGTCACACTTATAGCTCATCCCAATTCAATTTCAGCAAGCTATTGACCAAGATAAAACACTATCATTGCATATCAATATCAAGGTAAACATGGCATGAACATACTTGATATAAACAATACCAATATGATATCATCCTGACCATATTTACTTGCACATTCCACATGTAAACCTTCAAATTTTAGATCTGAATAAGCATGGGAAACAACCATACCAATCCACAAATCATCACAAGACAACCAAGCTTGATGATTTAAGAATAGCTCACAAAAGCTATACCCAGTGTTCTGAGCAAACCACAAGGTTTGACCTAGAGAGTACTTCCGAGAAGCCGTTAGTCCGAGGTTGGCTGACCCCTACTACCCGGACATCTCGCGAGGTTGGCCGACCCCTACTACCCGGACATCTCGCTAAGTCTCCCTGCGTGGGTGAAGGGTAAAGCCCTATGACACCGGCATCGACTGAATAGCTGCGGTGCTTACGATCATCCTATTCATCGATCCATCAGTAGGTGACAGAACCCCGGCTCTCACAGCTCACCATTAAAGGTTCCATATTTAATTAGTCTGATTAAAATATCCATGCTGATCTTAGCATCAAATCACCTATCCAGGCTAGTGACATCGTCATCACAACACAGGTTCAGTTAACCACATAAAACATAGCATTTCATCTCAACTCAATAGCAAGGCATGATATGAATTAAGGTAATCTTATCGAGCATTTTGTGAACTTTCCTTGTTGGTATTGCTCTGGATCACAATAGTATTCACCCTCCGGATATCCCTCGTGGCTTGGTTCTACCCAAAAATTGAATCCTGGAAAATCGAAATGAAGCAATGAAAGAGATTTCAATTAAAACCAGCAAGTGCAGTGGAGAAAATATGGATGATATGCATCCTAAAACATAGAATATATCTACATGATTCTAACGGAGTTGGTTTCATCTAATTCGGAGGTGTAGGGTTCAAGATATGCATTTTAGAAGTTGCATATGCCGAATTAGGGTTTTATTGGCTTATGTCAAATTTTAACCTATGGGCTATCTTTACAAATTAAATAGTGTAGCATATATTTTAATTAAGCTTCAGATACCACATATAGCATTATTGAAATTAAGGGTTCTTTCATATAAAGCATATTACAACTTCAAGTACAGGGGCATTTTGGGGATTTTTGTAATTCTATAGAAATGTAACATGAATGAAAACTATACCATCATATTCTACATATTAAAAGGAGACTAAAAAAGAATCATGCATTTTGGAGGTCATATGAATTAGATATGAATTTTTGAAGTTTAATTAATTTTTCCTAATTTGCTGGGGTTCGGACATAAGGGTCGGAACGTTCCGACCGAAACTTTCGGGCAGGTCAAAAAATCCACCCAGACCCTCCGGATGTTCTCTCCAGGCAGGTCGGGATGTACGACCGGTGCCTCCGGATTTCTGCCCCAGTTGGGTTAGTGCATCCGACCGGAGCCTTCGAGATTTTCCCTCCAGTCGGGTCGGTGCATCCGACCGGAGTCTCCGGACCCGACGAGGAAGAGAGGGAGGAAGGCGAGGGCATTACCGGGTAGAGCAGCTCACCGGGGACTTGTTTTAGTGGTCGCCAAGAGCAAGAAAGGACGGAGCAGAGGCGGCGGTAGCGATGGTGGGCGGTGGAGCTTGGTGACAGTGGCGGAGAGATCCTGGGTATTCGGATGAGCTCCGAAGGGTTAGGAAGCAATCGGGAGCAAGAGAGGCAACATCGAAGCTCAGGGTAAGTTAAGGCTTATCGGAGTTGAAGAATTTAGGGAGGCAAGCAGGTCGCCGGCAGCGGAGGAGAAACACAAATTGGAGAAACTCGACTGCACACAAAATTAATTTAAACTTGGTGATGAGTTCGCTGGACGGGGGGGCGAACCTATTTGGCAAGGAGGGAGGGGAGGAGTGGTCTCACCCGACGGAAACCAGAGTTGATGCCAAAGGTTGTCCGCCGGACTTGGGGAAGATGGCTACGTTCAGTGGTTCCGTGTGCACTCTTTGGTGGCTCCGCTCGACGTAAGGCTCGGCAGTGCTCGTTCTAGTGCGGCAGGGTTGGCGGTGTGTGTGGCGGACAGCTCGATGGGCGAGATCAAGAAATGGAGGAGATGCCGAGGACAGGGCACCGCCGGTGTACTGAAGAAGGAGACCGGTGCTCGGGAGTGCGCTCGTCAGAGAAGGAGCGCCACGTGCACGGGAGAGCCTGCCCGTGGGCCAGGCGTGTCAGTGGGAGATGGAGGCGGGGAGGAAGGAAAAATGCCGGGGGACTAGAGGGGCGGGAGAAGAGAAATCGGGCTCGGCCCAAAGAGGGAAGAGAGATGGGCCGACTGCGGCCCATTCGGCTGATTTGAGATTCCTTCATCTTTTTTTCCATTTTCTGAGTTCAATTTCTTGATTCAAATTCAATTTGGTAGAGAGTATAAAACAGGAATTCATAGGTGATAACTTGGCATGGATTTTTAGTGAGGTATTACTATTTACAGAAACTTTGTTGGGAATAAGAAAGATGAGCAAAACATGAGTGTAATCTATTTAAGCAACCTCTTTCTTTTGAAAATAGGATTCAATTTTCAATTTCCTTTAAACTAGCAGGGGATTTCTTTTAACACTTGCACTCAAGGAAGGTAAAAGAAACTTTTAGTCATCCATACTTTCATGATGTCATTGAGTTTAGCTTTTGAGTAATGTTTTTCAGGGTTTCGAATTAAATGCAAAATTTCAATTGATCTATATGATGATATGCGATGCAAGGTTACAACTCTATTTCCTTTAAAAACTTCGAGAGTTCTAAATTTGGATGTACACGTACTTACACAGAATGGGTCATTACGAGGGACCCGACCCACGGCAAGGCGCCGGTGGCGGAAGATCCGGGGCCAGCTTGGTCGAAGGCGCCGTTGGCCACCGCAGGGGGTGGAGCGAGCTCTGGCCCGGGAATGGTTGGGCTGCCTACTTCCCGAGTTACTCCAGAGGATCTTTCACGCATGGTACATGAGGGAGAGTTGCCCGAGTCAGTGGCTTTCCAGTCACCCACCGACCGTTCTCCCAAGAGGAGGACCTGGTCATCTTCCTAGATTTTTTCAAGTATGGGCTCGGGCTTCCAATGTCCAAGTTCTTGCATGATGTCTTGTCCTTCTTCGAGATCGAACTGGTAAACCTTTGCCCAACTCGATCTTCTTCCTAGTTGTCTTCGCACATATTTGTGAGGCCTTTGTGGGGACAAAATCGGACGTCCAGTCATTTCAGCACTACTACACGCTTAAGGTGTCAACGGCTCGTCAAGTCCACAGCGCCTACCGCTTTTCCCTCCGTGACGATGCCAAGGTGAGCTACATCCCCTTCTCCCCGAACGATTCGTGGGGGAAGTGGGCTTCCAACTGGGCCGTCTGTACTCGGTCCGAACACGACTTGGCGATGCGATGCGAGGTCCTGGCCCTACGGGACTTGTGGAAGGATCACCCATGACTGATGCGATGGGTTCGGGCTGTGAAGGATCGTATCACTGAGCTACGCTGGGGAGGTTTAACGGCTGTGCACATAGTCAGCGACTTCATCATCCACCACATTGTGCCGTTAGAGGCGCGACAACTCCCTGAGTGGGTGGACGAATTCGGCTTTTTACGGGCTGATGATGGTGAGCTCCCTCGCTTCTTCTCTTTTTCTTTGACAACTCAAACTGCTGTTGGTCCTTTTGAGTCCTCACGCCTTTCGTCCTGCGACAGGGATGCTCCAGAGCTGAGTTGATGATCTCTTCAAGGCCGAGAGGAGCGATGACGGCGCCAAGACTTCGCCCTGGGAGTCCCGAGTTCATCTAGAGATCGAGTCGCTCACCTACCAGGGCGAGATGGTTAGAGCCATGATCATTTCGGTAAACATTTCCCCCACGCATTTCTCTATTTATGCCTCCGAGTCTTTGGGTGGTTGATTACAATGGTGTCATCTTCATCTTTTGGCTTGCGTTCAGCGTCCCTTCCTGGGGACCGGCCCGTGGGAAGGTGCCGAGGTCTTTGTAGAGGAATTGTCGGGTGTTGGGGTGATTCGGCCCCGGAAGGTTCCAACTTCCAAGGGCAAGAAGTCATCCGCGGCGTCCAGCAGAAGGGGTCAACCCGCCCCGGTGAGTTTTTCTTTTGCTTTTTCACGAAGTCGGGTATCAAGCTATCTTCTCTGTGTTCTTGACTTTGGGTTCTTCCTTCTGATAGTGCTATACCCTTAAAAGGCCCTCTAGCTCCACGACTTCCCAAGGGCCAGCGAAGAAGGCGGCCCTGCCCAGCTCGAGGTAGGGTTCCCCTTATCTTTTACCTGGAGTTCCTTCTTCCTTTAGCCTTTGTTTGGATTATGAGCCCTGGATTTCAGCCTTGGGCCTGCTCCCGTTGCATCATCAACGCGCTCCCCCTCCGAGTGCCGGGACCTCATGGTGATTCAGGACGTGGAGCTTGGCGGCGCTGAGGGGCATTTGAGGGGAGGTGCCGGCTCTTTCAGCGGCAACCCTCTCACGGGAGTCTCTCAGGACTTGGCGGCTTCCGCAGCGCATGTGAGGGAACCGGAACTCGCCGGCCAGGAGGCCGTCCCCGAAGTAGACGACGGCGAGTTGAAACGTCTGCTGCCATCGCAGCGAGTACCGGACGTACATTGATTATGCCTTGACATGGATGAAGGTGAGTGATACCCTTCTTGGCCTTTGACTCTTTCTTGTTTGTAATGGCTTCTCTGAATTTATGAGTTTGTTTTGTGTCCTGTGGTAGCACGCGACTTCTGCGGCAGCTGCCAAGGAGGAAATGCTCCTCAACCGAGTTCGTGGGAGCGAAGAGGAAGCCTCGAGGCTGCGAGCTACTAATGCTAAGTTGTTAACCCAGTTGTCGGCTGCGACCTGTCGTGTGGAAGAGGCCGAGGCTCGAGCCGGGCGGGCCGAGGAACTCGAGGCATTGAAGGTGGCCAACACTGAGCTAAAAGAGCAACTCGGATCGGTCTCGCTTTTGCAGAGACAGCTGCAGGAGTGGCCAAGTCAGTGACCGACCTTCACCGGCTCGTCAGTCAGGAGCTTGAGGAGAAGAGTAAGGATGTAGAGCTCTCCCGTGAATGGCTGCAGGTGCAGACTCGAACTGCTACAGAGGCGTGCTCTCTTCTTGACCAAGTCATGGCGAGTTTGAGGTTCGATCGCCGTCCCGACTTCACGAAGTTTACTTCGGACGACTCCCCACAAGCCGTGACCGAGTATCAAGCCTGCCAGAGTGACTTCGTCGCCTTCGTCAAAGAGGATGTAGCCGTACGGGCGAAGGGTATGGCCACCACGGCCATATCCTATGCATTGGCCCTGGCTAAGGACTTGGCACCGGAGCTTCCCGCTAACCTGCTGGAGCGGGAGATCAGTGAGTTCGTGCCCAGTCAACCAGGAGCGGAGGACACGCGGATCGATGACTGGCGCGAGTCGGTGGAGAGGTTCATCGGTGAAGCCAGGTTTGAGGCGGTGGAGGACGCCCCCACAGCCCCTGAAGATAGCGATGGCAACTATATGCCCGAGGGCAGCGATACTGTGAGGAAGGAGGATTAGGCCCGCCTTCGATTACTTGTATCTCTTTGTTTTGTACTTTGAAGAACTCTAATTTGTGTCATATAAGGCCCGTGGCAGTTGTAGTATTGATCTTGACTTGATGTGGCAAACTTTTTCTTGGTAGCTGTATAGCCGTAAGGTTGCATAATGTTGTACATTCCTCCCAGCCCCCAACTAGTTGTGCAAGTTAGCAGGAACTCGGATGAACAGTCTGAAAAAACTTTGTTGTGCAAGCCCTCGACTGCTTGTGCGAGTTATTAGGAACTCGGATGAACAGTCTGAAAAAACTTCACTATGCCAGCCCTTGACTGTTTGTGCGAGTTAGCAGGAACTCGGATGAACAGTCTAAAAAAACTTCGCTGTGCCAGCCCTCTACTATTTGTGTGAGTTAGCAGGAACTCGGATGAACAGTCTGAAAAACTTCCCCGTGCCAGCCCTCGACTGTCTGTGCGAGTTAGCAGGAACTCGGATGAACAGTCTAAAAAACTTCGATGTGCCAGCCCTCAACTGTTTGTGCGAGTTAGCAGGAACTCGGATGAACAGTCTGAAAAAACTTCACTGTGCCAGCCCTCGACTATTTGTGCAAGTTAGCAGGAACTTGGATGAATAGTTTGAAAAAACTTCGCTGTGCCAGCCCTCGACTGTTTGTGCGAGTTAGCAGGAACTTGGATGAACAATCTAAAAAACTTCACTGTGCTAGCCCTCGACTGTTTGGAGTTAATGCGTAAGAAAATTTGTACTAGGGCCTCAGGGTAGGCTGTCGTAGTCGGGGAGGCGAAATGAATTGAGAAACTTGTGCCGTGCCTGGCCCCACGCAGATGCAAGGTAGCTGTCTGTCATTGCATTTGTGAAGAGGCGAAACGAGTTAAGAAACATCGTGTACATGCCAGACTTCAAACAGATGCAAGGCGTGGGGCGCTGTCGTACCCGGGGTGGGGAGTTGAGTTGTGGAACTCGTGCTCCACCTAGCCCCCGGGCGGATGCGAGGCGTGATGCCTGTGTGCCAGCGTCAGGGGTAACAGCATTGAGTTGAGGAACTCATGGAGAAGCTGGCCCCTGGACGTCTTGGCAAGGCATATGGACAGCTGACTGGACTCGGGGCGGTGAAACGGGGTGCGAACCCATGTACGTGCCAGCCCCCGAGTGCATACGAGGCGGTTATACGGCGACCAAACTTGAGGAGGCGGAACAAGGTGTGAACTCATGTTCGTGCCATGCCTCGAGCTGTCAAATGCTTGTGTGCCGAGGTCTGGGAGGGCGAAACGAGGTATAGACTCGTGTACGTGCCAACCCCCGAGTCTTAGCGAAGCATGTTAGAGGTGTTTGAGTACCATGACGAACCAATAATTGTTTGATGGAGGCCGAAGAATTGAGTACTCGTGAAGTATAGATACTACGTCTGTGGAGTCACGGGTTATCAAAAAGGAAGCCATCCGGGGTGGAGCTCTCAGGAAACTATACATAGTACTTAGAAAGTTGATCAATGTTCCATGTGTTGGGTAGCACGGAGCCATTATCAGCGATTTTGAAAGTGCCTGGTCATGGGTTGGCGACGATGGTGTAGGGTCCTTCCCACTTGGGGGATAATTTGTTCCTGTGCTTGGTTGACTGGACTAATCACAGGACGAGGTCACCAATTTTCAGGTGTCGGTGCTTGACGTTGTGCTCGTACTACTGGCGTAAGTCCTGTTGATACTTGGCCGCCTGCAGGTACGCACAGTCGCGCATTTCCTCGAGGAGATTGAGATCGTTGATCCGTTGCATCGCTGCTTTGTCTTCGGAGTGTTGCTCCACGCGGGGAGACCTCATCCGGATCTCGCACGAGAGGACCGCCTCCGCCCCCATAGACAAGGGAAAATGGGGTTGTACCGGTTGCCCGGCTAGCCGTAGTACAAAGCGCCCAGAGTACATTGGAAAACTCGGTTACCCAAGACTTGGCATGACATTGCAGCGTGTCGTATACACGTTTCTTGATCCCGTCGAGTATGAGGCCATTGGCGCGTTTGACTTGGCCGTTGCTTCGAGGACGAGCTACTGAAGCATAACGGACTTTGGCACCGTAGGACTCGCAGTAAGGAATGAAGTCAATGGCTGCAAATTGTGGTCCATTGTCAGTGATGATCCGACTAGGCATTCCGAAGCGGGTAAAAATATTCTGCTACATGAATTGTTGTGCCGCTGCCATCATTGTACCAGAAAGCGACTCCGCTTCGATCCATTTAGTGAATGTGTCGATGGTGACGATCAAAAACTTGTGACCGCCGCGTCCAGGAGGAAAAGGCCCGAGGAGATCCAGCCCCCAAGTCGAGAAAGGCCATGATAGTGGTATTGTTTGGAGAGCTTGAGTGGGTTTAAGGCTGGACAGAAAGCTCGAGGCTCGCAGCTCGGCTTGGGCCCGGTGAGGCTCGGCTCGGGCTCGGCTCGGCTCGGAGGTGCAACGAGCCGAGCCCGAGCCTCCTCCTCGGCTCGTAAAGCTCGGCGAGCCGAGCCAAAAAGCTCACGAGCCGCTCGTAGGCTCGTTTAGGCTCGTTGCATAAATTTTTTTGGGTATAACCTTTACTAAAAAACTAACAATCAACATAAACATATTGAACAATTATACAATTCACAAGCACATATAACATCCTGTGTTAATAAAAACCTGCTACGAATTGGATTGCATTGAACTCAACATAGTTTCATGTGCCATTCATTATATAGCAAAATAGTTCAACAATTCCATCAAGCACATGCTAAGAACAGAGACACGACAGACACTATTCACACAACATATGTACTCAATCTTAATAGTAATAATCAGAACATAAATGATAACCATATAACTTCATTGAAAATGTTGGTAACATTTAAATTTTTCCACAACTGAAATGATTCATTCAGGATGCTATATTAGCCAAGCAAATCTAAACATAATATAGCACTTTGTATCTAAAAATGAGTGCATGCCACAAACCTCAAGTTAACAACAAATTAGTGTTAGACCTGGAACTCTATCAACGAAATAGTGAAAAGAAATGGCACTGAAGGGCTGAAGGCAGATCTATCCCTGTGTTCAACTTATTACGAATCAACACCGTATATTCAGTTGGCAGGTAGCCTTGTCTGATTCCATAGAGCTTCTAGCTATGCTGCTTCTTTTTTCTGATTAAAAGCTAGAGCGATTGCTATTTTGTTGTTTTGTCTCTAAAGAACAAAACAATAAAGCAGCAGGAGCTAGCTAGTACTCCACATTTTCATTGACACTTTCTGGAGCACAATAATACCTTTATACTAGAATAATAAAGGTACATGGAAAATACCAGTACATGGAAAAGTATAGATAGGAGTACAGATACACAACAAATTTGCTAGCTTTGGAGGGCACTTGATCTTATCACTACCCTGCCTCACCAAGTATCACTCCACATCTGTACATACTTGTTGTTAGCACCATAATACATTCTCCAGAGCCAATACTTTTATCTCCAAACAAGGTACACAAAGAAATTGGAAGAATGCAAGGTGACGCTAAGTCAACAACTCATATCCTCCATCCCACTGAAGTGAGTTCATTTCGGTTGTAGTAGTCACAGAAACAGTGAAGGAGCACCAGTGACCACAACCAATTTGTATCCTCGAACAAAATTAAGGTACACTTACTAACATTTGGAAACAGAACACATAGCTCAGAAATGAAACATGGATTCTTAACCTAATTCATGTTCTCTCTATAACAAGCACATGAACTGCTGTTAAGGTTAAAAATGTGCAAGACGAGATCAATCAATATACAAGTGCTGATGTTATGACAAGCATAATTTGTAGAGGAAGGGAGGAAGAGAGAGATAGCAAGGGAGGAGGAGGACCTAGTCGGCTGCTCCGGGTGGGGGCTTCTGTAGCAGCAGTGGCAGTCCGGCGAAGTAGCGGTGGCGGCGCAGCTGGGGCGGAGCAAGAGTGGCGGCAGCGATGGGGAGGAGCGGCGTGGCTCGGCCAGGGGAAGGAGCGGCGGCGGGCGGCGGCGGTTCGGCTGTGGAGGGGGAGGAGCGGCGGCAGTGACGACAGTCTGGTGAGGCAGCGGCCAGGGGAGGAGCGCCCCGGCGCGGTCAGTGAAGGAGCCGCGGCGGTCGGCCGAGGAAGGGGATGAGCGGCGCGCCTCGGCCAAGGGAAGGAGCGGCGGCGGCGGTCTAGCTGTGGAGGAGAAGAAGCGGTGGCGGCCCAACTGTGGAGGAGGAGGAGCGGCGGCGGCGGTCCAGCAAGGCCGAGCCTAACCCTAGTTGGCGGCGAGGCTGAGCAGAGCTATAGCACGGGCTGACGGGCAAGACTTAGGGGCGGGGTCGGTTTTTGGCTCAGTCTGGGGCGGCTCACGAGCTGGGACGAGCCGGCTCGAGCCAGCAGCGAGCCCGAGCCGAGCCCACGTTTAGGCTCACAGTAGGGCATGAGCCGAGCCAGGCTCGGCTCGGTTTTTTGCGAGCTTGTGCGAGCCGAGCTACGAGCCGGCTCGGCTCGGCTCGTGTCCACCCTTAAGTGGGTTGGTGTGCTTGTCGTTTGTGGAATTGACAGACCTCACATTTTTGGATCAAGTCGGCGGCATCGTGTAGCACAGTTGGTCAGTAAAATCCTTGTCAGAAAGCCTTTCCGACCAGGATTTCTTCGAGTAGCTATTTGCCTTGTTCAATAGGTACGCATTTCATGAGGACGCCGAGAGCTCCCCTGCGGTAGAGGGTATCGTTGATCATTGTGTACTGCATGGCCTTGCGGGAAATTTTCTTGGCTTGCTCCTCTGCTCTTGGTTTGATTTGGTTGAGCAGGTACTGACGTATCGGGTCCCTCCAGTCTGCACGTTCATCAAGTTGGGCGATGACTTCACCAGCGATCCCTTGGGGGGCGTCGAGTCGAGACATCCCGACCCGCTCATAAGTCGCGTAAGGGGTGGGTGTATTCTCATCGTCCACTAGGATTTTGATGGATGGCTTGGAGAGTTGCTCGACGAAGACGCCTGCCAGAGGGGATGTTCGACTTGAGGCAGTGCAAGCCAGGGCATCGACGATGTGGTTGTCTTGCCGCGGTATGTATTGGAATTCTAGGCCGGTGAACTTTTTCTCCCAAGTTCGTACTTCTGCTAGGTAAACGGCCATCATTGGATTAATAGCCTGATAATCTTTGCTTGCTTGTCGGACGACGAGTTGTGAATCGCCTTTTACGATTAGGTAGTGGATGCTGAGAGCTGCAGCAATACGGAGGCCGGCGAGAAGACCTTCGTACTCCGCTTCATTGTTTGTGGCATGGAAGCGTAGCTGGATGGCGTACTAAAGGGTTTCTCCCGTTGGTGCGGTGAGGACGATGACAGCCCCCGAGCCTGTGAGGGTAAGTGATCCATCAAAATATAAAGTCCAGACCTTACTTGCGTAGTCGTTGTCTTCGGGTTCTGGTTCTGGGTCTGTCCATTCTACGACGAAATCAGCGAGGGCCTGTGACTTGATTGTTGTGCAAGGTGTGAACTCAATGTCGAACGCGCCCAACTCGGACACCCATTGAGCGATGCGGCGGTGATCTCTCTATTTTTGGTGATGGAGCCAACCGGGTAGATGGACGGGTCAATTATCTTGTGAGCCTGGAAGTAGTGCTTTAATTTGCGGGAGGCTAGGAGCACAACATACAGGAGCTTTTGGACATCTGGGTACTGCTCCTTAGGTCTGTGTAGTATTTTGCTCACGTAGTAGATAGGTCGTTGAACCTTCTCGATTTTGCCGACTTCTTCTCGCTCGACTACGAGTACCGCGTTGACTGCTCGAGGACTGCAGGCGATATAAAGCAGGAGTGTTTCGTCGGGCTCCGGTGGAACCAGTACTAGTGGGCTGGCTAGATATTTCTTGAGTTCTTGAAAGGCCTTCTTGGCTTCCTCTGTCCACGTGAATCCTTTATGCTGGCGTAGGAGTTTAAAGAAGGGGAGTCCCTTGTCCCCTAGGTGAGAAATGAATCTGCTAAGCACGACCATGGACCCGGCGAGCTTTTGGATTTGGTTTGTGTTGGTAGGTGACTTCATACTGAGGATGGCTTCAATCTTTTTCAAGTTGGCCTCAATGCCCCTGTGTGACACCATGAAACCCAAAATCTTGCCGGCCTCAACGTAGAACACGCACTTTTCTGGGTTCAACATGATTTTGTTGGCTCGTCGGTGATCAAGTCGTGTTCTTCCTTTGACTTGATCACCAAGTCATCGATGTAAACTTCCATGTTCCGCCCAATTTGCGTTGCGAAGGCTATCTGCATAGTTCGCTGGTAGGTGTTGCCAGCATTTTTTAATCCGAATGGCATTGTTTTGTAGCAGAAGGTGCTGTAAGGGGTAATAAAGCTAATATGAGGGACATCCGATTCCTGCATATGGATTTGATGATAACCTGAGTATGCGTCAAGCAGGCATAGGTAGGTGCACCCTGAAGTTGAATCCACAATCTGATTGATCCGAGGTAGCGGGAAGTTATCCTTTGGAGAAGTTTTGTTGAGATCCGTATAGTCACACCCTGATTTTCCCAAATCTAAAAATTAGGACTTTCAAAAACTTGTACTAATAATGCCAACTGAAGTACACCTGATTAAAACTTTTATTCAAATCATGCTTCTGCTAAACCCTAAAGCGAGGCAAGCCAAAAATCTTCCACCTCTATTCCTATTCCCTTAATCTCTGCTTTGTCGAAGCTCTGTTCGGCAAGGTATATATATATAAACCTTGTTTTACACCTTGTGTCCATACGTGGCTACTTGCCCATGCATTCCCGCCACGAACACACCTTTGGCATCCTTTCCCCTTTTTCCTAGTCGGTGTAACCTAGACCAACATTTGCAGCTAAGTACCCACATGGTACTTTTGTGAAATTGAAACATATATATGTCGCAAACCTCTTCCGAATGATGTGATCTTCTGCCATCTACTTCGCCACGTCCTATCTTGCATGTGTGCACATATATACTACTTTTGTATATACGCATATATGCAAAACCCTAATCCCTTCTCTTCCGAGCAACGGGTCGAAGCCCCAACTCAACTGATCTACCCGAATCTTTTCTCCTTATTTTGATTCCGTGTCCATGCTCCCTAATCCCAACTAATATCTTATACCTGGAGGAGCTGTGTAGGTATAAACGTTTCTAAATCTTAATGACCTACGACACATTTCTGCCATCGACTCTAATGCCATATGTTCAAGCCAATTTATATACACGTACATAAATACATTGCCATCCCACCTTAGTGTTAAACCTTGGATCTACACTTCTAATGGATACCAAGACTAAACATGTTCCACATAGGTTATTGTAATGTCTCCACAATATGCTCAATCTACCTCTAAGTTAATATGACATAGCACAATAGAAAGTTTTCAAAATATCTTAAATCCCACTTCAACTGCGCTTAAAATTTAAATGCAAATTCTAAGATTTAAGCTTCGGAAGAGTAGGATAATTTTTGGGACTCCCTTCTCCCGCAAGGAACCTATTTTTACAATTGAACCTTGCTTCCTGTGTTCAGATGTTTGTGTTCTCATAATTCCTGAGAGGGATGCACTGTTGTCTCTGCTCTCCCTGTCAATTTCCTTTCCTTTGCTGCTACAACCACACAAGGGCTACCAACCGATTTGTTCCTTTGGTCCCTTCCGTGTGGATCCCTGACCCACAAGTCATCTTATTCTTCCCCAAGCTCTCTCTCCTCTAATTTGCCATGCTCCTTCTTTTACTGAGCAAGCAGCTAGCTGCTAACATTATATGCAGACACAAGGATGGGCTCACATGAAAATTAATTAGCAATCGTACTGGATCTCCCCTATGCATACACTACAAAACCATGCTTGGAACAAGCTCTCACTTTTAGCAGCATGAGCATAACGTGGCTAGTACTAGCAGGTTTTTAATCCCTAGCATGAGCGAGCAATGTGCCAAGCACTGCTCCCCTGCCACTCCAACTTAATGCAGTGCCACCTCCTCTCTTTGCAATAGTATTCGGCGCCTAACTCCCAGAGCTCTACAGCAGTAGTAGTAAATGGCCAACTCTCCTCCTCTCTCTAATTATTCCTCGTATCTTACCTGAGTTGTCTCATCCTCTTACAAACCGAGCTCCCCTACTGCCCCTTTCATGTCCCGTCCAAGCTGCCTTATTAGAGTTTGCCCGGCTGAGCTCCTCAGGCCCTCCTCTCCACCTGGTTCTTCTTCACTTGCTCTAATACAATGTAGCATCGGCCAACTAGCTCTAATGCCCGTCACCCGGTCTTGAGCTCCTCCTTCCTTGCTTCTCTGTAGAGCTAGAGCTCCATTTCTGAACTTCCCTCTCCAAGCATCTACCCGAGTTCCCTTATCAATTCTCCTTCCCGAGCTGTTAACAGCTGCTCCTCGAGCTCCTCCATTCAATGTAACCGAGCTCCATCCATGTACCGAGCTCCCTTGGCCTTCAACCTGAGTTACAGCACAGCTCCCAACTGCTACCCGAGCTCCTTTCTTTCTCCCCTTTAAACCGAGCTACTCCATCCGTTCTGGTCAATCTCCTCCATTTCTCTCCTTGGTCATCAACTCAAGCCCCCTACCAGCTGCCAGACTTGAGTAAGCCATGGCGTCCCTCTCTGCAATCCCTGAACAAGCAGCGCCATCTCTCCTCTATGCCTCCTTCTAAGCCCAAGCGCCAGCCGGTCAGCAAGCCACAGTAGACACACTACCAGAGCTACTGAAGAGACCCACACCGCAACGCCTACCGCCTCCACTCACTGCCCTCCTTGCCTGCTGACCCGAGCGCAACCCCGCTAGGAACGTCGCCGCTGCTTGTCGCCGGAGGAGTTTTTGAGCTGCTACCCCGCCGGGTGAGTCTTGCCCTTGAGTTCAAGCACAGGCAGCCTCACCTGATGTCCTACCCTCTCCATTTGTGCCTTGCCCATACTTTCCGCCACCCTTGCCCTAGTAAAATCCCGCCAAGGCTAAGCCCCATTTTCCGATCAACCCATGCCATCGTGTTCCCCGTCGTCTCCCGGTCCTAAAACACCTCACAATTCCTCGAGATGAGCACCGAGCCCAAAACACCCAATATCTCGCCGGAGGATTCACCGCCACCCCGTCACCGCCGAGGCCAAGCTGAGCCATCGCTTGATCCATCTGACGGGCGGGCCTGCTACTGAGGTAAGGCCCTGGTGCGGTAAGCGCCCACCCCCGCACTGCAAAGAGGACCCAAGTCCCTGGACAGGCCCGATGTCAGATTAGTGGAGACATATTCTAAAGAGCACGTTTTCTTCTTTGGAACGTGTATCCCATTCCCGACTTAATCAAACTACGTCTTTTCCTTTTGGAAGCGTATTTCTATTTCCTCTGTCCTCTCAAGCTGTCTCCAGTTGGCCAGAGGCGTAATTCCAAAAGTCGCCTTCGACGTCATTCCTTTTCCGGCTAGGTCTTTTCCCCCTCTCATATTCCCCTCCGACAAAGCTTTGGAAGCTCGTATTTTCTCCATCCTAACTCTGAATCACCTGATTCTTTTTCCTAAAATCTTCTAAAATCAAAATCTTTCTAACAAAAATAGTTTCATAATTTTTAGATATATTCAAATTGCAAATTTAAATTTAGCTCAAATATAACCGTCATGTATATATCTTCCCGTGCGTAGCTCAAATTAAATGGTTCTTTTTGCTAGCACCATCAAGAATCAAACCTAACTGTCGTCGACTACGGGGTCGGACAGTGAACTTGAGGCACCCCCGGTTGAGTGCTGGGTCACCCGAGTGTGCGCAGGGGATAGCGAGACGGAGCGCGCAGCAGCAAACGAACACTTAGTGAAAATTTGGGCGAGTCGAGAAGTGTGTAGCTTGTATTCCGTACCCCCAACCTGGGGGGTGCTCCCCTATTTATAGGCCTCGGGGAGCGCATGGCCGGATTACAATTCTGCCCCTAGGCAGGTTACGGTCTTACCCCCGGTCCGCCGTATGGACAAGGGCACGCAGGTCATTCGTATGCCACCCGCGGAAGCATATACCCTAGCATCTACGTGACGTCTGGTATGACATGCCGTACGGTACGTCACATGGTGGGGTCCTGCCCCCGGGGTGTTTGTACCCCGCGTCTGCACCTGCGCTTGTACCCCGCGTCTGCACCTGCGCTTGTACCCCGTGTCTGCACCCACGCTTGTACCCCGCGTCTGCACCCGCGCTTATACCCCGCGCCTGCACCTGCACTTGTACCCCGCGTCTGCACCTGCGCTTGTACCCCGCGTCTGCACCTGCGCATGTACCCCACGTCTGCACTTGCGCTCTGCGTGTCTCATGGCTGCAAAAGAGTTAGGCATGAGTTTGTAGCAGGTGTACATGACTTACCATTGCTCGTTGGCGTACGGGGCGCACGGGGACCCCTCCCCCAACAGTAGCCCCTTGCCGGTGTGGGCGGTCGAGAAGCGCCCGTCCGGACCGGCGTCATACCCCTAAAAAAGGGGTTGACGGGCGGCCCGGACCAACGAGGTCCTCCCCCGGAGTCGATCTCCCATCCAAGCAAGAAATGGCAGGACCGCCGAGCTCGGGTGGCAAGTCTGCCATGCAGAGCACGGGCTAGGGTCGGATAGCCAGCCAGTGCGGGCAAGCGACGGACGGCAAGCGCTATCACACCGGTCCAAGACGAGTACTCTAGCATACTTGGCTGTTTTAGTTTTGACGCACCAAGATCGGAGTCTAAAGGTTCGGCAGGTTGCCTCGCTAACGCAAGTCCTTTTTGTTTCACTTCAAAGCACGGTTTTGTTTTTTAGACGGTGTACCGAGCCGGTCGCGTGTGGGGCCCTTCGTCCTGCACGAAGGGTAGGTTGTCGTTTGGGGCAGGTGCGGCCTCCGGAGCAAACTTGCGCATGACACGCCTGGTGAGCGCCCCGGCCCCCGGGATGGACGCGTGCGACTCGGGACAAGCGCAGCGTCACGGGGGACGGTACATCTGGTGCTTATGACACCCCGGCGGTAGCGACATCGACGGGGTCATCAGGCACCCGGAACTTGCCTGACATTGGGTGGCATCTGGTAGAGACGTGCACACGATCTAAGCCGGCACGGTGTCCTGGGGATCGACGTGGCCCGGGGTTGGCGAAGCCCGGGGCCCCTGGGGCTTTGCGGTGCGGCAGCCTAGGAAGTTCGGAAGTCGGGGCTTCACAGCCTCTGGGCTTCACGCGCGCCAGGGTTCACGGCGTCCGGGCTCCAAGCGCGCCTGGGCTTCGCGACGTCCGGGCTTCAAGCGCGCCCGGGCTTCGGGTTGATCCGAGGTTCATCCGGGGTTCGCCGTAGTGCTGCGTAGCCCTGGGTCTACCCGGGGTTCATCCGAGCGCCGCATGCCCGGGGTTCGTTCGCCCGGAGCAGGCAACGTGTCCGGGGTTCACCCGGGACCCGTCCGGGCTTCCCGTGGCGTGGACGGTCTCGAGACCGGGACGGCGGCGGCAAAGCCGGTGCGGTGCGCGGAGTCCGGAACTCGATGCGGCGCGCTGGGTCCGGGAAGAACGTGGCAGCCCGGATCAGTAGGCCGGGGCTAGCCCGGGGTAGCCCAGGGTAGGAGCGGGAGTCCAGGCTTCTAGGCGCGCGGCCGGGATTGGGGCTTGGTCCGGGCTTCACGGCGCGCCGCCGGGATCGGAGCGAGTGTCACGGACCCGGGATCCACATATGGTTAGGGGAACGCGAAGTCGCCAAGGACCGAAGGACTCGTCGCCCCGGTGGCACGGTACCTGCGCCGTACGCACCGAGACCGGACGATCCGACACCCGCCACGTGCGAGCCGGCCGGAAGCGACCAATCTTCCCAGAACCACATACAGATCCCTGATCCGGTGAAGGGGTAATACCGCACGATAAGATTGCGCTCCATGATAGTCATAGGAGGACTAGAGCCCGGGGTATACATCCCCTCGACCCAACCTAGCCACGAGGTGCTACTCTGGGAGGTCCAGCTCTGCTCTGCCATCAGCGCGAGGCGTGACGGTCGTAGGAGGCTTAGCGAGTACGGGACGAATCCCCTGGATCGACTCCACCAGAGCTACACAGGACTAGAGGTTCGCTCACCTCTGCCATCACGAAATGCAATCCTAACCCGCAATAAGACCGCTGCACCATTGCCCACATACTTCATCACATACACGCATTGTACATGGGCAACTCAGATAACAACTCGAATACCACAACGAAGCACTACCATATGATATTAATATTAGCTGTCCACGAAGTGAACTTAAAGATGCATCAGTCGGTCATAACCGAAGATGTTAGTCAAGCTAAAAATATTTACAACACAGCGGAAAAGAACAAAAGCCCACAGCGGTGCATCAACCGCTGCCTAAAACCCAAACGTTCCCACGAGTCGAACGCTGACCAAGGAAGCTTTGCGAACTATGCATCATCATAAAACTCCGCAACTGTTGGCTCACCTGCACAAGTCTAGGAATATCCTAGGTGAGTACAAAAGTACTCGCAAGACTTAATCGTGCTTGATTAAATGTCCTACTCATACTAGTTCAACAACAATTAAACATGAACGCTTCTCAGAGTAACAATAAACAGAATTAAGAACATGGCATTAGCAAGATATTAGAGAAACATAACGAGTAAACTACGCTCCGAGAGATACACATTTCAACACACAACATAAGGGTATTCAACAGGATCCTCCAATTCTCTTAAGAGCCACATATCCTCAACAATTCACACCTCCACCAATTATCATTTTCAAATCACCCATCCACCAATTATCAATTTCACTTCTCTCTCGAACCGTTACCGGCAATGCATCCCCATGAGAATAACAATGTGCCCTCCACCGGAGGTAGCTAGCCTCCGCGTGACCGGGACTCACCCATTCGATAAGCCCATGGCAGAGATTCCGGTAACGTTCACGCGTGGCAGGGGGAGTAATACGATGAAGTCACCTCAGGCTGGTATGGCGATAACACAACTTCAAACACCGGGGTCGCCCCTATAGCTTCAATTAATACCAGCTTTATTCATCTTTACTCCACCCTCGGCTCTCACATCTCACTTATCTCAAATTTTCAGTAGATCAAGCATTCCAATTCATCCCTCAACTGCACAAGGTACAACACACCGCAACCCTAGCATGCTAGTTCGGCGTAGTCGATCACAATATAAATAAGCAAACACATGGAGTAAAAGTGAACATATAATGCAATGCAACAAGCTCTGCTTGCCTTCGTCGTAGGGTTCGGAGACTTGAGTGAGCTCAACGGTTTGCGGATCTTCCTCTTCGGGCTCTGTCGCGAACAACACGAGCCATCGGAAAATAATCGATGAAATAATAAGTTCCAGCATGTATGCATGATGAACTAGATTAGGGGTGCAACCTCGAAATGCGTCATGACTACTAGGGTTCGTGTGCACAAAACTTAATTAGCTGCCCTAGCAATGGAATGCATTGATTGTTTGGGTTAAAAAGTGACTAGGGTTATATGTGATATGCACGACAATGATTAAGCCTAGGGTAACATTTTAGAGGAAACAAACCAAAAGAACAATAACTAAAGTAGAGGTTATTTGGTTATTCTAACCTATGCATGCATAACATGTTAAACTAAACCTTATTGGGGTTTCAATATATAGACTTAGGTCTAGCTGAAAATGCAAACAAAAAGGTACAAACATGGGCATACCAATTGGTAGTTTTTAGAACTATAGTTATAAACTATAACATTTTTAATATCCAATGCGTGGCATTAACTCCCAGCAAATCTTAATTCTAACAAGCCATATCCTGCAAGAATACTCCTCACAAATGCTAAACATATCCCCCAAAAGAACCCACCCCTGCTTGTTCTTGCTTCACATAGGAGGAAGAGCAGCTTGAAGGAGTAGCCCGGAGTGGATTCCGGATGACCCGGAATGCAGCTGGGCTTTGGCTTGGACCTGAGCAAGAAGAGAGAAAGAGAAATGAGGGGAGGAGGAGGAAGGGGGGGGGAATACAGGAAGGAAGAGGTAGGGGAGAGGCTGGAGCAAGCTCACCGGAGGAGGAGCGGCGCTGGCTCGCCAGAACTGGCGCCGGAGTTGGAGAAGGAGCCGGATTGGTATTTGCGCACGGGAAATAGAGAAATGGGGGAGGAGTTGGCCGGGGAGGAGAAAAGGAGAAGGAGGGGGGTTTCCCGGCCCTTTTTATATGGGGGCCGGTGAGTTCACCGGCGTGGTGCCACCGCCCAACGCCCCCAACACCTGGCTGAGACGTGGCATGAAGTTTCTGACACTCGGAGCCCACCCGGAAAGTAGCCCGGAAATGACCCGGAATCCGGGCCGCCCGGACGTACCGTTCGGAGGGTCCGGATGGAACCTCCGGCCTTCACAAATGGACCAACCTCCCTCTTTGGACTCACTCGGAAAACAGTCCGGAATCCACTCGGATTCCGAGCCCACCCGGATGTTAATCCCGGAGGCTCCGGATGGAACCTCCGGTTGAACTGGGATTCCTAAGTTGCTCTCTGGACTCGACCGGAATTTCGCTCGGAAGCCACCCGGAATTTCCGGACAACCCGGAGGTTAGACTCGGAGGCTCCGGATCAACCTCCGATTGAGACGACTCCCCAACACCCGTACTGGACTCATCCGGAAATTGACTCGGAAGCCACCCGGAATTTTCCGGGCAGCCCGGAGGTTCCGTCCGGAGGCTCCGGACCAACTTCCGGATCAATGTAGGGAAGGAAAAGTTCTCCCCAATTTGGATTTTGAGTTATAGGAACATATTAGATTTAAGGACTTATGGTTTACCCAAATAAGTTGATTGGTGTTAATTTATTTAAAATTTGGTTACCTAAGATGAGATATGCACATATTCTATAAAATACAGCTTCTCGCTATTCAATTTTATGCAAGGTTATGCATGATGGATGCCATGTATGCATGAGGCAAGGTAGAAGCTTATTGTTATATTAACATGGTTGTTACAGCGAGGTCCGGGCTTCAGCCAGGATTGGAGCGGGAGTCCGGGCTGCACACACGGCCGGGGTAGGAGCGGGGTCCGGGCTTCACGCACCGCGACCAGAGCAAGGGGCAGAGCCCGGGGTAGAGGCCGACTCCGCTCGGTCCGGAGCAGCCGGCCAGGGTTAGAGGCGAGGCCCGGAGTTGAGGGTTCTTACAGCCGGAGTGGAGGCAGCGGTGCCCGGGGTAGCGGTTAGAGCAAGGGGGCGGAGCCCAGGGTAGCGGCCGACTCCGCTCGATCCGGAGCAGCCATATCTTTTTTTTCTTTTTTACCCCTTCTTTTCTTTTATTTTTATATGTATGTTTTTTATCTCTTTTTCCTCTTTTTTTTTGGGCAGTTGTTGGTACGGGGCTATAAAAGGCACCGCCGGCCCTTCTCACCCCCTTTTCACTTTCCCCCACGCTCCGCCTCCAATCCATCTTCCCACGCCGCTCCGGTCGGGATAATCAAGGGCTGCCCGGGCTTCAGCGGGTCCAGCCGGTACTCAGGAGGAGGCGCTCCGGCCTTCGGTGCACGGGCGAGGGCGCGGCCGCCCCGGGCTTCCCCCGGGGTTCGGCCGGGGTTCCGCCGGGGTCCAGCCGGGGCTCGCGGCGGCGTTCCGGGTTTCGGCGCAGGCGTGGGCGCGGGGTTCACCGGGCTTTGCGCGGGGTTCGGCCGGGCTCCAGATCCGCGCGCGCGGGATTGGTGCAGGGTCCAGCCGAGATTCGGCCGGGGTTCACCGAGCTTCGCGGGAGTTCAGCCGGCGTCTGCCGGGGTCCAGCCGGGGCTCATGCGGCGGCATTCCGGGCTTCGCACAGGCCAGGGTTGAGCACGGCGTGGGGTAGACCGGGGACTCGTCCGGGGTCCGGCGGCGGCGCGGGCTTCACCCGGGACTCGGCGGGGTCCGTCCGGGCTTGAGCGCGGCAAGCGGCGGCCGGGGTAGCCCGGGCCCTAGCCGAGACTCGTCCGGGATACATCCGGGTTCGGCGGCGGCGCGGGATAGGCCGGGACTCTTCCGGGGTTCGGCGGCGGCGCGGGCTTCACCCGGGACTCGGCGGGGTCCGTCCGGGCTTAAGCGCAGCAAGCGGCGGCCGGGGTAGCCCGGGGCCAAGCCGGGACTCATCCGGGATACATCCGGGGTTCGGCGGCGGGGTTGCCCGGGGTCCACCCGGGCTTCGCCCGGGATCCGGCGGCGTGACCTGCGACATTCGGCGCGGGCTTGACCCGGTACTCGGCGCGGCAAGTGGCGGGAAAGCGGCGGCGTCCGTTCCTGCCGTCGCGAGGGCTCGAGCTCGACGGCAGATGCAGTCGGCGTAGCCGGGTGTGCGAGGAACCATGCTTCGGCCCTGTTCCGACTGCGGGACAGGGGCGTGTCCTTGGGCTGCGGTCGTCTGCGTACACGCATGCGCGGTTGCTCGAAAGGGCCGCACATCACTCCCGGGCCCCAACTCTCCCACGGCTCCACTCGATCCCGCGTCGACTCGCCGTCTTCCGTCGGGTGCTCCGTTCGTGCACCATTCGGTGACGCGGCTGGCTGTACCTGGAGCGGATCCAGGAAGATGCCGCGCTACGTGACGAGGTCCTGTGACAACCTTCCCCCCTAGCTCGAGCTCCGGTGAGACACGACCTTCCTGCTGTCATCACACTCCGTCCTATCGGCGCTGCTCACTCTCTTCCCCTTTCAGATGGCTGCTGCCGGAGATGTGATCAACCGGAAAAAGGACCGCCAGAACGACCTCTCCTGCTTCCTCGGCGCCTCCGCGATCACAAGGGAGACGCTGGACGACCTAATCACGCTGGGCCGCCTCCCGCCCGACGGGGGCCCGCACGGGGCACGCATCCCGCCGCCGGACAAGGACGTCACTCGACCTGAGGCGGGGGAGAATGTCGTGTTCGCCGATCAGTTCGTGGCGGGGCTGTGTCTCCCTGCCAGCAGCTTCTTCAACGAGGTACTGGCTTACTATGGCCTCAAGATCTCCAACCTCCACCCCAACGCCATCGTCAAGCTCGCCTCGTACGAGTGGGCGCTCCAGACTATGAGGCTGAGGGGGACCGCCACATGCTTTGGCTACTTCTTCGAGCCCGTCACGTCCCCCTCCCCTCTCGAGGATGGCCTCTACTCGTGCTTCGGGACCGTCAGCTTCCGCTTCCGGCGCGGGTGCAACAGCACCTTCCCCGTGTCCTCCACCAGGGACAAGTGGGACGACTGGAAGCACTCCTGGTTCTTCTATCAAGTTGGCGACCTCGGCTACAAGCACTCGCGTGCCTTCACCCCTCCCAGCTGCGCAACCCCGTGCCTCACTTCTGGCGACAGAGTTCGAAAAGCCGCTCTTGAGCGAATGTCGAAGGAGCTATGCATGCGGGATCTAGTGGAAGAGTACTGCGCGCTGGGTATTGCTCCGCTTGTGGCACACTGGGAGTTGGGCCTAGCCCGGTTGCCGATAGGGGTCCCGCACCGACCCCTTGCGTTCGTCGACTACCGCCCGGCGGAAGGTACGCTCACCGGGTTGTGCAGCACATCCCGAGTTCTCAAGACTTGGTATGCTCAATCGCGACTTCTTTGTTCTTGTTCGGCCAGGTATGACAGCGGAGGATGCTGAGGCGGCGGCCATCCAACTGCTCGGGAAGCTCAATAGGATCGAGGCAGCTACCATCACGAGGACCGTTGCTGGCGCACGGTGCAACCGGTCGTTCGAGGCTTTCGGATGGCTGGTCCCTCCTCGGCCGGCTCCCTTGCCCTCGGTGGACCGGACAGCATCGGGGAAGCGTCCCCACGAGGGTACGTCCGACGCGCCACGGCAGCGGGCGTGCCCGAACCCAGGTCAGTCGGAGTCGGGGGACGAGGCCCTGTCCGAGACCGAGTCGCTCTTAGTCGACTCGCCGTCGGGCGACGGGTCCGGCGATGAGCCAACCGAGGTGGGGCACATTCCGGGCGCGGGTCATTTAGACGACGACCTTGGTGGCTCGACTGGCGCGGGCATGTCGGCGGCTGGCGGTGAGGGTAGGGTGGCACGCCCGGTTGCTCCTCGCCTCCAGGTGTGGGGTAAGGGGCTGATGTTGACTCAGCCGCGGACTCTCTCGGCGGGGGCGGATGCTTCGCCGCCCTCTTCCGTGGCACACATCGTGTTCGGCTCCACCCGGAGGGCCAGCTCGTCGTGTGGGGGCTCTGGCGGGACCGACCCTGCAGCGGAGGCGGCGTCAGGCTTCAGGTTCCGTGCGATGCGCATTGCGGATCCCACAACTCAGGCAAGTGGCTCCGGAGCCCAGGGGAGCGGAGCCGCACCCGGATCATCACAGCCGACGCCCCACGGCGCCCCCGACACCGTGCCCCAAGCCGCTGCACGAGCCGACCCAACGCAGCCCGACGAGGGTGGCTCTTCCGTGTCCCCCCTCCGCGCGGCCGGCAGACTCGCGGCCTCGAGTTTTACCGGTGGGGAGGCCGAGGATAGCTTCTTCCGAGAGATCACCTCGGGGTGGAGGACATGAACGACATCTTCGCCGGGCTCTCACCGCGCCAGATATGTGAAGCATCCAGCTCCGCGCTACTTAAGGTACACCGCTAAGAACATTAGATTTCCTTCCTCTTCACACTTGATGGGTTGGCACGCCTTTGCTTCCGCAGAGTCTGCTTACTACACTGCAGATGTCCAGCTTGCAGCAGCAGATGGAGAGAGGGCTCCGGCTTCGCGAAGCCGAGGAGAAGGCGAAGGAGCGAGAGGTGCAGCTCCAAGAGGCCGAACAGAGGGCCAAGGAGGCGGAGGACAGCGTTGCAGAGCTTATCAAGAAGCTGGCCATCTCGGAGAAGACCGTGCGAGGCCTACGGGCCAACCTGGCGATAGAGCAAAACCCGCGTGGCTGAGTTGACGGACCGTGAGGCTCAGCACGTCGCGCACTCGCAGGACGTCCTCCACTTCACGCAGTCCGCGTGCCAGGCGATCGACGAACTTGGGACGACGTTGGGCGCGCGTCCGGAGCCCTTTGTCGCTAGCCCCGCAGGAGACGAGGCAGGCGGTCGGCTGGCTTGGGCTGCATGCGCGTGCGATGATATACGCGACGTTGCCCCACGCTTCGGACAGGTCGGCTCCTTCTGCACAATTTCTCTGCCTGCCTCTTACCGCCTACTTCGCTGTATCTAACTGTTCTCGTTTCTCAGACATGCACACAGGCGGCCACGGAGATGGCGCTCTCGTGCCTGCACCTGGCAGGGCGGGACGTGCGGGGAGCCCTGTCTTCGGCGAGCTACGTCCCCCCCAAGCGACGCGCAGATCAGCGCCACACGTGAAGAGATCGAGGATGATGCGAGGGCCTTCTTGTCCCGTGTGTGGGCACACCGCAAGGCAGGGATGCAGTATACGAAGGCTCTCTGGGACTATGCCCTCGCTGCAGACGCTCCTTCAGATGATGATGCTGCCAGAGATGACGTCCACGGAGCAGGCGAGGTGTGACGCTGTTTACCCTTTGGGGAATAGGGCCTTGTTTTTGGACTACCTAGGATTGTCAGCACGCTTGGTGTATGCTTTCTTTTTGGGACATGTCGGTTTCCATAACTTGCTGAACTTAAGTCACTTAGTCGATGCGCCAACCAGTTTACGTACACCCGCGTGTATTGCACTGGGTCAGAGTGACTAGAGAACTTTGGCAGGTCCGCTGGGCGGAACTTGGGTGGAAAAGGGACTGCCAGTATCCCCGGGCTGAGCGGACTGGAGTTGTTGGTGAGGTCGATAACTTCAGCGGGTTGGCGTTGGACTTCGCAAGATGCTTGCGGTATGGGCGCGTACGTCACATGGGCGGGTGACTGGGCAAAGAGCGCTTTACCAGCGCGTTGCACAAGGTCGCCAAGCCCCTGCGCGCTTGTGCCAGCAGCATGGCCGTAGAGGGCTGCATACGCCGTCTCTTGATTCTGCTGGATGGTGGCTCGGAGTGCCTCGGCATCTTGGTCGACGGAGCTGGGGGGGCGAATGCTGGCGCGGGCTGCTGCACGCGCGTCGCTCTGTTGACGGCGGAGGTCGTCCACTGCAGGTGTCTCTGGGTTTGGCGGTGGGGCGGCGAGTGCTTGGGTTGCTTCGAGCTGCGCGCGGTAGAGGTCGACGACGTGCATGGTCTGGGCCGTCGCACGGAGGACGTCGCGCTCGGTTGCGCGCAAACGTTCGCGAAGCTCCTCCACACGCCGAGTCGCCTCTTCGGCCTGCTGGCGTAGGTCATCAATCGATGCCTCCGGAGCCGTCATCGCTGCGGGAGCAGGGGCGGGTGGGACTGGGCAACCGTCGACGATGCCCGGGGGATCCCCGGCGCTCGTCACGGAGCGAGTGGCCATCCTCCGGGGTGCCGCCAGGGGAGACCCTTGCACGGTGCTGGCTCCGACAACGCCCTCTGCAGAGGTGACCTGGGGGCGGGTTCCGCGCGCGCCGAAGTCTCGCCCAACTCAGGCGCGCGCGCTTGGGTCCTCGTGGACGCAGCCTTCACCGCTGAGCCGCCCGCGGGCTTCCTCTTGGCGCTTCTCTTCGCTTTTGGAGGCATGATCTCGTTGCGCTTGTTGCTGCGTTGCACGTGACTTCTCGTCTGCGATCCCCACGGTCGGCGCCAACTGTCGTCGACTACGCGGTCGGATAGTGAACTTGAGGCACCCCCGGTTGAGTGCTGGGTCACCCGGGTGTGCGCAGGGGATAGCGAGACGGAGCGCGCAGCAGCGAACGAACACTTAGTGAAAATTTGGGCGAGTCGAGAAGTGAGTGTAGCTTGTATTCCGTACCCCCAACCTGGGGGGTGCTCCCCTATTTATAGGCCTCGGGGAGCGCATGGCCGGATTACAATTCTGCCGCTAGGCAGGTTACGGTCTTACCCCCGGTCCGCCGTACGGACATGGGCACGCAGGTCATTCGTATGCCACCCGCGGAAGCATATACCCTAGCATCTACGTGACGTCCGGTTCGACATGCCGTACGGTACGTCACATGGTGGGGTCCTGCCCCCGGGGTGTTTGTACCCCGCGTCTGCACTTGCGCTTGTACCCCGCGTCTGCACCTACGCTTGTACCCCGCGTCTGCACCTGCGCTTGTACCCCACATCTGCACCTGCCCTTGTACCCCGCGTCTACACCCGCGCTTGTACCCCACGTCTACACCCGCGCTTGTACCCTGCGTCTGCACCCGCGCTTGTACCCCGCGTCTGCACCCGCGCTTGTACCCCGCGTCTGCACCTGCGCATGTACCCCCCGTCTGCACTTGCGCTCTCCGTGTCTCATGGCTGCAAAAGAGTTAGACGTGAGTTTGTAGCAGGTATACATGACTTACCGTTGCTCGTTGGCGTTCAGGGCACACGGGGACCCCTCCCCCAACACTAACGATTTGGCTCAGTAGATTTTTGAAGTTTAAATGTTTTGACACTAAAAAAAACAATAGATGGGATGAATTCCTTTATCATTGCAATATCTTCTTAAGTAAGTACCTAGTGTAATATTCACCCGAAACCATATATCTGAATAAAAGAAATCTTAAAATATTTTATGGTAAAATGCATCCTCTGGTCTTGGCTAGATCATGCCAACCCTAGAGTTATCTGGGGTTTAGTAGCAAAGTTTCGCCTTACCCATAGAGCAAATAGAGAAAACCCTAATGCGATGGTACACCCTCTAGTGGGTATCTCACGTGAAATAACCTAAAAGCATCCGCATCAACTCTCTAATAACTTTTCAAAGTCAGTAGCTACCCTAACCAACCATGAGGGTGTGATTGGATGTTCCATTTGTGTACTTGGTGTTATTTGGACTTTTACTCGCACCGCGATTTATTCGATGTCTTGTAACGTGTAGTTCCAATGTTACGACGAATCACACGAGGAGTTCCAGAAGATTGCCGTACCTAGTTCAAGCTCGTGACCCAGCCAATATTGCTAGGCAAGCATTCCCACCTTGATCATGTTGAATCCCATATTTGTTAAAATTTAAATATTTTGTTTGCAACCCTGCATGCTATGTGTGTATCAACAGTATTTTGTGGTAGACCTAGATATACCTGCTAGTTGCACATGACATAGGTCCAAAAATCTAATCCTTGTAACCCTAAAAATATTAGCCTGTTATGGTATGACCAGCAAATTTTAGGATTATAGGCAATAGCCCTGCTTAGACCTGCTATAGAGGAAAAATCTATTTTGATCGACTCACGCAAATCACTCCTTTGGTTATGGGATTAAAACCCTTGGGAAGGCGTGTACCTTCCGGGGTGTCTGTTTGAAAGTATTGTTTGCCAAAACCCCAAATAAAATGGAGGATGATTTTGATTCGGGTGAGAACAGTAAGTGGAGATCGGAAGAATGGGTGTAGCATGTAGTGGCATGGCTACGAGATGATGATGTGCAGTCTTGCTCAAATTAGTTAAGGACTGAGCCTAAGTGCCGTTCGACCAAGTTCACCTCGTACGTCCACATGTCCTTTATGGGAAGGACTTGACTAAATACCTTGTCGATTGCCAGTGTCTGGACCTGTGGGCAGTAGGAAGAGTGTGCTAGGTAGATTGGCATCCCTAGAGGATCTCCACGTGATTACGTGGGTAGAGGTTCCCTGGAGGATCTCCATGTGATACGTGGGTAGAGGTTCGACACAAAGATAAGTCCACTTCGGGTTGTGGGGTCAGGCATCACCGAGCACAAGTGGAGACTTGGTAGATCTTATCTAGCGGGTCCAGCTCTGGTATGAAAATGGGGGGAAGGTCTCGTTGTAATAACCTTGCCGGCACCCCTTGTGAAGAGTGCTCATTTGGCCATGGCAACAAGGGGGACTTACATCTTGTGGGTAAAGCTGTACAACCTCTGCAGTGTTTAAAATCTATTCGAATAGCCGCGTCCTTGGTCATGGACACAACTTGGAAAGGCCAAACATTGGTTAGACTAAGTTTTGGTTACGAAATGTGGGGATGGGATTAAGGACGTGGGCATGATGTGTCCACAGTGTGTAGTTTGAGCTACAGGCTGGTAGTGCGGAACTGCAGAAGTGAGACCTAGCCCATGCTGCAGGGCGGTAGCACGGGTAGGCTTGAGGATGGTCTGAGGCGAAACACGGGTTATCGACCTCTAGTTGACGATTGTCAAGATGAAATCTTTGGCACCAGATATTGACCCGTCAGAGACGGCTTGCTTTTAGAAATGTTTTTGAATCTATTATTGTCATATTTCAGTTAAAAACTTAAATTTCCGCTCAACCTTCAACTTAGGGTAGAGCCTCTTTCTTGAACTCGCCTTGCATAAAATACATATGTTATACACCCCTTGCGGGATGCTTGCGAGTACATTCCACGTACTCACCTGGCTTGTTGATTTGGCCATACGAAAGAGATATCAACTTCGAGGATACGATTATGATCGCGAAAGCTAGGGTGTAACCCCAGTCAGTTGCTTGTCGGGTATGGCATATTGATGGGCTTCATCACCGCTTGATTTCCGCTGCAAATTTGTAGCCATTGGGCTACAGGTAAAGGACCTCGACCTGAGGGACTATTTATATCTCCGATACTGAAATATATGTGTATGACAATGATATATAGGTTAACTTGTGTGTACCGGCTACTGATCATGGGACCGGTACAGTAAACACAAGGGATTATCCGGCCTAAAAACCAGGTACGTCACAGCTTGGTATCAGAGCCGTACTGACTGTAGGTTAACCCTAGTTAGCGTGGCTGTTAGATGTAAACCCTAGGAGTAAAAAGTATTTTCAGATACATACCTAAACTTGCTTTAAGAGTGGGATCTATTCTTCTCATCCTTCCTAGCTTCCCCCACTTACCTACATTGCTCTAAGAGACATAACGTTTTTCTTGCACCCTCGTCTACTTCAAAGCTTTTAGGCAACCCTAAGCCGGTAACGAGCCCATGCGGAATAGACAAAAAAGTTTGCCAAACCTACTGAGGAGTCATATCTACATCGTACGATAGACCAGCAAGGCTCAACGTCACGCTCGACCCTGCCCTAACGAACAACCACCTCGATCTCTACCCCGACACCTCGAGATGGACCTCTTCGTCGCACGATCCAAGAACTCATCAAGATTCGCTACAAAGAAGTCAATACCAACTGCTCGACCTTTCAAGCTTATGACGACAAGAATGTGAGAACTCACGATGGGAACCCCTCATTAACTGGACAAGACCCATCGGCATGTGACACCATCGTCAGGAGTGAGAAGGAAGCAATACTGAAGAGTGCCCCGCCAAGGGCGGCGTCCTAAAAACCCGTGGTATGGCCTAAAACCCATAGGTTAGGACATTAGACCTTCTCTGCCAGGAGCAGTGAGATATGTACCCTTGCTAGATCAAGTTTTAGGTGTCCTTGTGGTATACGCAATATACCCTATGGTACTGCTTGCAATATGCTGATAATTCATGTTTTCTTGCTTGTGTGAAAAATGTGATCTGCACATATGCCTTCCGATGCATGTAGCGGTCACATCCACTGTTGAGTAGTTAATAGGCCTTGCCCTGTATTCAGGACCCAGTAAGTCTTACTGACCCCTCTGTTCGACCTTTTCCTTGATTCCCTCTGATGTCACTTCTTCTCGTCAGCCTTGTGTCATTTCTTTTTGACAGTTTCGGCTTTCCCTCATTCCTACGTCACCGACTGGATAGGATGTAAGCTCCTGTCTTATCCTGAAATAGCCTTCCTTGAATTTTCCGTTGACCCCCAAGCCATCGACCGGCTATATAAAGCCCTACCTATGATCTGACACCTCACCACCGTGCCATTCTCCTCTCGCCCAAGGCACCCCTTTTTCACCAGAAGCGTCTTTCGCTTCTGCTCATTTCTTCCTTGTTCATCATCCCTTTCTCGTGAGCATGATGCTTTACGGAACCCTATACCAGGAAACCATCGCTGATGAACTCACCGGGTTCGTTGACATCCTATGGACCGTAGCCCAACAAACCCTTGGGGCAACACTACGCCCTTCGTACCGTGTGTACATAGGCGATGCCCCTAGCACTCTGCACGAGTTTTGGGCAGTGGTGCATGTTTATCCAGGCAACACCGACCCAGGCATGCCACTTGGTTTCATCAAGAGAACCATACCTACCACCACAATGGCCATTCAACTGGTTGCGTGGGAAGCTGTCTTCTGTCTTCGCCGACTGGTCCCAAGCATGAATCAACAACCTTTCTTTTTCTATCCTGGTGGTGCTCCTGGAGAAGGCACTGGATACACCAACTTGCACCAAGAAGAAGAAGCCACGGTGGATCAGCTCGCCCAGTACATTGCTGCCTAGCACGACCTGCTTACCCAGCTAGCAGATTCCTGGATTCTGGCACCAGGAACTAACGTTCCTATGCTTCCCCAGCTCTTTGCTGGCACCTCCTCGATGACATTCGCCCATGCCCATGGTATCGAAGTGCAACCTTTGTCAAGAATACCAGCTGCTGGAGAAACACTATGACTTCTCAAGGCCTTCCACCCTCTCGAAGAGCGAAGGACCCATGACATGGTTAGTCCACCCAGGTCGCCGATCTAGAGATGGGTTAGGTAGTCAAAGCGGGCTGAGTCTAGCTTAGCCCTCTTCGTACCACTAGTTGTATGTGTGTTCTTATTGTTTTGATGCTTGCGGTAGGAATTTGTTTTGTGCCTTCCGGCACTAAGGCAAGGCGGTACCTAGTGTTGTTTCTTTCCCCTCGTCCAGTTGCTAACTCCCTCTCTCGTGACCTACTTTGCCTCTCCGTAATGCCTTCTTGTTTTGCTGGCAACCCTTATACCTCTCCAAACTACCTCCTTTTATTGCCCCGATATTCTCTCCTTGTTGTCGGCTGCGTGCCTACCTTTATCCAGCAACCTTGGATTTCCCTCTCTGAAGGCATTCAATCGAACGTGAGTGATAGGATCCTATCTAGGGTAGCACGCCGCGTGTCCCCCACTGAGCTCCCAAATAGCTATATGGACTCTGCCCCTTCCCACACCGCACTTCGTGCCACCTTTCTCCTCGCGCAAAAACTTTTCTCGCTGAAAGAGTTCATCGCTCCTGGTGCTCCTTTTCTCCTACTCATTCTTCCCTCCTCTGCGAAGATGATGTCTCAAGGAACCCTCTGCCAGGAGACCACCACAGAAGATCTTGCCGGCTTCGTCAGCGTCCTATGGACTGTAGCTTGGCAAGCTCTCGGAGCAACCCGACGACCAGAGTATGAAGTGTACCAAAGCCAGGCCCTGACGTCGTGCCCGAGTTTTGGGCCGATGTTCATGTCTACACCGCTAGCACCAATCTAGGCGTGCCATGCAGGGTATACGGAACAGCCATGCCTACCCCAACTATGGCTATCCAGATGGCCGCCTGGGAAGCCATCGCTCTTCTCCGCTACTGTGTCCCTGGTATGAACCAGAGAGCTTTTCTATTTTATCCCCGTCGTGTCCCTGGAGGAGGCACAAGGTTTATCAACCCACCTCCAGACGAAGACACCGTGGTGACCCATCTCTCACATTATTTGGTCGCTCAGCACGATCTCCTTGTTCAACTAGTGGAGTTCTGGATCTCGCTGCAACAGGTCTCCCCTCCCCTGCATTCTCCATCTGCTTTTAGCGACTGTTCGGCAACATCACTCTATGCTCCGGAGATCGAAGAGCATCCTATGTCAAGAGCACTAACAGCCGAAGAGGGTGCCCGTCGTCGCAGGCGCAATGCTACCTTTCAATGCACTCCGACCACATCGAAGAGTCAAAACCCTCAAGAAGAAATCACTCCACCCCAAGCCGCCTATCCAGAGTCAAGTTAGGCCAACGATGCACGCTGAGTCTGGATTATACAACTCAGTACATCTGGTTGCTTGTGTGCTTGTCTTGTGTTAGTCTACGCCGTTGCATTTGGCCTGGTGCCTCTCGGTACTCAGACAAACCTGTTTGATGCGCTTGTAGACGCATGGCTACGCGTCATGTTAGTTTTCTTGTTGTTTTATTGGGGATTTCAACGGGTCTTCCGACCCCAATGATGTTATTGAATGTTGTTCATTTTTGTTTGTGTGTAACACCCAAAACCTGGGTTGTCCCTCTCGCCTCCATAATATTTTTCCCTCTTCTCTACACCTGAAGCTAAAACCACTGCCCCAATTGCAATGCCACTTTTCTGCACAAGAGACAATCATCTATGATTGGGATCAGAAGCATATGGGTTTAAACTTGTGCGGCCATGTGGAGTAGCGACGACTCGTAGAGCCACAGGATGAGGTTGCTTGTCTACCTCCGTGAGTTGACGTTGAAGTCGGAGAGCATCTATTTGATGAGGGGCGCTTGTATAGCTGTTGCGAGATCCGGACGAGACATCGTAGAAGTCCTTGTCATCGAAGCCCGTGTACACCATCTTGTCAGTGAGTGCCGTTGAAGCAGAACTAAGCTGATGTAAGGGCCCCATGGTGGGCGCCAGCTGTCGATGTATGGTATATGGGGGTACCGATAAGTGCACCCGTGCAGCATGTATTTATATGACAGCGGGGCAATAACTCAAATCAACTTGATCTTGCGACACCGACTTACCCAGGTTCAGGCCCCCGAGATGGGTAATAGCCCTACGTCCTGCTATGATTGGATTGATATGCGGTGTGGAGTACAGGAGATTACAAGGGGAACTCGACGAGTAGGGAACTCGGCAAGATTGGTTTCAAGGCTGAGGACTCTCGAAGGTGACTAATTGGCTATGGCTATATGGTCTGACCTCACTTTCCCCCCCTCCTGGAGGGGTCTTGTGCTCCTTATAAAGGTGGAGTAAGGTGATAGCCTCGTCTTGAGTCACCGTAGTACACAAGTCAGACTCCCCCCGAGGGTATGTCAAGAGTTGTTCTCCGATTCTGATTAGGACACACCAACTTGGGGCCCACGCCTCCTCCTAATCGGGCCTTCGAGCTACGGCTTCTTCTTGGAGGCCCATTGGAGAACTCACGGGCCTTTATCACGAGTACATGGTAGTAGCACCACCCATCATCAAGCCCTCCATCATTATGCGTGATGAAGCCAAGATGAGATCGGACAAAGCAGACCCAAGTTGAGGTGATGCTTCCTAGCTGCGGAACTTGGTGGGCTTAGCCAATCATTGTAGTCTGAACCCATCCGGCAGAATTCACGGATGGTGATGTCATGATCCTACTTTGTTGTATTGTCAGGGTGAGCCTGTTAATGCACCAGAGCGGTTGTGATTTCCCAGGCGTAGTGCGCCGAAGCGTCGGAGCAGTTGCGATTCCTCAGGGTAGTGCGCTTTCTGTGCCTCGTATGAGCAATTTAAATAATGTTTCCTCGCTCTTCTCTCTTTCCATTCGCTTTTGCTCCCAATTCTCCACAGCGCTTCGTCTTCTCGTTTCCTTTCTTCTTCCTCTTAGCGCGACGAACGACGACCTAGTTAGCTTCCGAGCTTTTGGGCACCAGTACGCCAGCGAGCCGCCTTCCCCTGACTCGATGGGTGTTTCATCCGGCGAGACAATGGCTGTGGAATCGAGGCCGGTAGTAGAGGAGCCCATGGAGAGGGCCGCTGAGGCACCCATGGGCGAGGCCTCGTCGGCCGTCGTGGCGATCAGGGATGTCACGGACCCCGGAATTATATATGAGTATTGGAACGAATAATCGCCAAGGACCGAGAAACCAGTCGACCTGGTGGCACGGTACCTGCGCCGTGCACACCGAGACGGAGTGGTCCGACACCTGACCAACACACCATATGCTTACCAATGTCGTATGCCTTCACCGTTGGTCAAGCCGGCCGAAAGCAATTAGACTTCTCAAAACCACATACAATTCCCTGATCCGGTAAAGGCTTAACGCTGCTCTTAAGCTCACTATGCAGGACGAAGTCGTAGGAGCTCGACAGTCGCACCCACACCCTAACCTAGCCCGAAGACTAGTGGGTCACTCGAAAGCCTGGTACGGCTGTCCACACCCTGCCTAGCTGGCACTGTGAAAGGACCGAGGGTGCCGACTAGAGGGGGGTGAATAGGAGGCTAATTAAAATTACTTCTTTTAACTTAG